>MCGO01000135.1:0-104630 GCA_002104985.1 Rhizoclosmatium globosum | reverse complement strand
CCAAATTGGTACAGAGTATCATGGGGCAGCCTTTAACAATACATTCTGAGTGGTTTTAGCTTTTGGCAGTGTGTTGGTTCTGTGCAAGTGACTGCTGAATAAACGGACTGACTCAAGGAAGCCCAAAAGACACCCAAATTGGTGCAGAGTATCATGGGGCAGCCTTTAACAATACATTCTGAGTGGTTTTAGCTTTTGGCAGTGTGGTTGTTCTGTGCAAGTGACTGCTGAATAAACGGACTGACTCAAGGAAGCACAAAAGACACCCATATTGGTGCAGAGTATCATGGGGCAGCCTTTAACAATACATTCTGAGTGGTTTTAGCTTTTGGCAGTGTGTGGTTGGTTCTGTGCAAGTGACTGCTGAAAAAACGGACTGACTCAAGGAAGCACAAAAGACACCCAAATTGGTGCAGAGTATCATGGGGCAGCCTTTAACAAAACATTCTGAGTGGTTTTAGCTTTTGGCAGTGTGTGGTTGGTTCTGTGCAAGTGACTGCTGAAAAAACGGACTGACTCAAGGAAGCACAAAAGACACCCAAATGGGTGCAGAATATCATAAGGCAGCCTTTCACAATACATTCTGAGTGGTTTTAGCTTTTGGCAGTGTGTGGTTCTTGGTGTGCAAGTGACTGCTGAAAAAACGGACTGACTCAAGGAAGCACAAAAGACACCCAAATGGTTGCAGAATATCATGGGGCAGCCTTTAACAATACATTCTGAGTGGTTTTAGCTTTTGGCAGTGTGTGGCTCTTGGTGTGCAAGTGACTGCTGAAAAAACGGACTGACTCAAGGAAGCACAAAAGACACCCAAATTGGTACAGAGTATCATGGGGCAGCCTTTAACAATACATTCTGAGTGGTTTTAGCTTTTGGCAGTGTGGTTGGTTCTGTGCAAGTGACTGCTGAATAAACGGACTGACTCAAGGAAGCCCAAAAGACACCCAAATTGGTGCAGAGTATCATGGGGCAGCCTTTAACAATACATTCTGAGTGGTTTTAGCTTTTGGCAGTGTGTGGTTGGTTCTGTGCAAGTGACTGCTGAAAAAACGGACTGACTCAAGGAAGCACAAAAGACACCCATATTGGTGCAGAGTATCATGGGGCAGCCTTTAACAATACATTCTGAGTGGTTTTAGCTTTTGGCAGTGTGTGGTTGGTTCTGTGCAAGTGACTGCTGAAAAAACGGACTGACTCAAGGAAGCACAAAAGACACCCAAATGGGTGCAGAATATCATAAGGCAGCCTTTCACAATACATTCTGAGTGGTTTTAGCTTTTGGCAGTGTGTGGTTCTTGGTGTGCAAGTGACTGCTGAAAAAACGGACTGACTCAAGGAAGCACAAAAGACACCCAAATGGTTGCAGAATATCATGGGGCAGCCTTTAACAAAACATTCTGAGTGGTTTTAGCTTTTGGCAGTGTGTGGTTGGTTCTGTGCAAGTGACTGCTGAAAAAACGGACTGACTCAAGGAAGCACAAAAGACACCCAAATGGGTGCAGAATATCATAAGGCAGCCTTTCACAATACATTCTGAGTGGTTTTAGCTTTTGGCAGTGTGTGGTTCTTGGTGTGCAAGTGACTGCTGAAAAAACGGACTGACTCAAGGAAGCACAAAAGACACCCAAATGGTTGCAGAATATCATGGGGCAGCCTTTAACAATACATTCTGAGTGGTTTTAGCTTTTGGCAGTGTGTGGCTCTTGGTGTGCAAGTGACTGCTGAAAAAACGGACTGACTCAAGGAAGCACAAAAGACACCCAAATTGGTACAGAGTATCATGGGCAGCCTTTAACAATACATTCTGAGTGGTTTTAGCTTTTGGCAGTGTGGTTGGTTCTGTGCAAGTGACTGCTGAATAAACGGACTGACTCAAGGAAGCCCAAAAGACACCCAAATTGGTGCAGAGTATCATGGGGCAGCCTTTAACAATACATTCTGAGTGGTTTTAGCTTTTGGCAGTGTGTGGTTGGTTCTGTGCAAGTGACTGCTGAAAAAACGGACTGACTCAAGGAAGCACAAAAGACACCCATATTGGTGCAGAGTATCATGGGGCAGCCTTTAACAATACATTCTGAGTGGTTTTAGCTTTTGGCAGTGTGTGGTTGGTTCTGTGCAAGTGACTGCTGAAAAAACGGACTGACTCAAGGAAGCACAAAAGACACCCAAATGGGTGCAGAATATCATAAGGCAGCCTTTCACAATACATTCTGAGTGGTTTTAGCTTTTGGCAGTGTGTGGTTCTTGGTGTGCAAGTGACTGCTGAAAAAACGGACTGACTCAAGGAAGCACAAAAGACACCCAAATGGTTGCAGAATATCATGGGGCAGCCTTTAACAATACATTCTGAGTGGTTTTAGCTTTTGGCAGTGTGTGGTTGGTTCTGTGCAAGTGACTGCTGAAAAAACGGACTGACTCAAGGAAGCACAAAGGACACCCAAATGGTGCAGAATATCATGGGGCTGCCTTTAACAATACATTCTGAGTGGTTTTAGCTTTTGGCAGTGTGTGGTTCTTGGTGTGCAAGTGACTGCTGAAAAAACGGACTGACTCAAGGAAGCACAAAAGACACCCAAATGGTTGCAGAATATCATGGGGCAGCCTTTAACAATACATTCTGAGTGGTTTTAGCTTTTGGCAGTGTGTGGCTCTTGGTGTGCAAGTGACTGCTGAAAAAACGGACTGACTCAAGGAAGCACAAAAGACACCCAAATTGGTACAGAGTATCATAGGGCAGCCTTTAACAATACATTCTGAGTGGTTTTAGCTTTTGGCAGTGTGGTTGGTTCTGTGCAAGTGACTGCTGAATAAACGGACTGACTCAAGGAAGCCCAAAAGACACCCAAATTGGTGCAGAGTATCATGGGGCAGCCTTTAACAATACATTCTGTCTCTGATGTGTAGCCGCAGTTAGTCGTTTGACAACAAGATACGTATTTATTCACCTGATGCGTAGCCGCAGTTAGTCGTTTGACAACAAGATACGTATTCATTCACCTGATGCGTAGCCGCAGTTAGTTGTTTGACAACAAGATAAAAAAGAAGACAAAGAAATTTGACAACATAACCAAACATCCAACACTCCCTCTGTTGTCGAATTCACTCCATTCCAACTAATCCCATGGCTTCCCTCATTCTCTTGAAGGTAGGTGCATCAAGTGGTTTGGTAAGCACATCTGCTACCATTACTTTTGTTGAGACATATTCCACAAATTCAATTCTTCTGCCAGTACCTTTTCCGCAAGAAGTGGTGTCTAATATCCACGTGCTTTACACGGTCGTGGAACTTAGGGTTTTTCGTGACTGCAATACATCCTTGATTATCTCCAAACAATGTTGTTGGTCCATCCACTGGGAATCCAATTTCTCCCAGCAGTCTACGCAAGTGAATAATTTCCTGCGCTCCGTGTGACATTGCCATGTATTCCGCTTCCAGTGTTGACAGTGCAACTGTGGGTTGTTTTTGACACTTCCAAGAGACTGCTCCTCCCGATAGCATTACTACATGTCCTCCCACAGATCTTCTGTCATCTGTACATGTGGCAAAGTCTGAATCAGGAAACGCGGTGAGGTGGCAACTGTCAACTCTAGCAACTGCCTCAGCGTTTGGCCCATCATACCGGACCTGGGTTACTCCCTCTAATCCCGTTTTCCCTTCGTACTTGAGGGCAAGATTTGAAGTTCCTTTTACATATCTCACAACATCTTTTGCTGCCCTCCAGTGCGCAAACTTTCACAAAATCAAGTGTGCCATCTGCCTTGATTGGAACAGCAGTCCATCCCCACGTTCAAAGCCATCACACCATTTCTACTCTCTCTGATTCATCATTCTTGGCCCTTCTCACCTCTGTGATGGTGGGTTCTCTACAGGTTGGATGGGATTGTCTACTCTCTGGGGCCCCCTGTACACTTGGTGACAGTGAGGTGCTTGGCTGGCTGATAGTCAAGACTATTCTACTTCTGGGGCCTATGCGTGCAAGTGAACTGGAGTTCAGATGCTTGAACAAAGGGGTGTTTGATGTTGGAGTGGCTAAGTTGTGTGTTTGGGCTGGTGTTGATGAAGGGTTTTTGGGTTTCCCAGCACAGGCCAACAGCTGGGTGCCTGCTATGAAGGTAGCAGGACCCTTACCCCAATAGATGATGTCTGGCATTGGGGGTTTTCTTTCTTTTTTGATTTTTTTCTTTTGGCTTTGGCTTTATTTTTTATTTTTTTTATTTTTCTTTTTGGCTTTTTTTTTTCGCCTCTTTTAACGAGGTTGCCGCTCAGCGGTTTTTCCAATTTTTGAGTCTGGGTCTATAGGGGATATTTGTCGCTTGCGGCACAACACATATTCTCAGGGTGCAGATTATAGGGGAAAGCCCTATTCAACTCTGTAAATTGGATAAGTTTATTTGGTAATAAACAGAATATGGTTGCTTTGGAAAAAAAAATTGCTGCCCTCCAGTGCGCGTCCCCTGGATTATTTAGGAACCTACTTAGTACGCTCACCGCTGCTGCAATGTCTGGCCTTGTCGCCACCGCCAAATACTGAAGAGATCCCACTAGTTCTCTGTATGGGATATCTGCCATTTTCGCCTTTTCAGCATCTGTTGTGGGGGATTCCCTTGAGCTAAGGTATGCTGAGGATGCTAACATTGGTATTTGCAGTTCGTTCAAGTCATCCAATCGGAATTTCTTGACAAGGTCTGATACATATTGTGACTGGGAGAGGTTCACTTGTTTCCGGTCAGGGCTAAACTTGAACTGGATTCCAAGATACCACTCCAGGAAACCCAAATCCTTCATATTAAACCGTTTTTTCATATTTGAGATTACCGCCTCAATTTTGTACAGGTTATTCCCACTGAAGATTAAGTTGTCCACATACACCGATATGACCACTACATCCACTCCAAACTTTTTCACATATACACATGGGTCTGCCATTGATGGGATAAATCCTCGACCTCTTAGATATGAGTCAAGAGTTGTATTCCATGCTCGGGGTGATTGTTTCAGGCCATATAGGCATTTCTCCTCTTTTCCTTGAACCACATATCCTTCTGGTTGTTCCAAGTACACTTCAGTATCAATTTCTGCATTTAAGAATGCAACGTCAATGTCAGCGAGTCGATGATACCACTGTTTCTGTACCTCTGCAGCAACTATTGTCCGAATTGATGAGAACTTTGCTGTTGGGGCAAATGTTTCCCAGTAGTCCACTCCTTCTACCTGACAAAAGCCTTTGGCTACCAGCCTGGCTTTTCTACGAACCAATTTTCCTGATCCATCAAACTTGTGAGCATACACCCACTTAGCCTGAATTGCCCGTCTCCCTGGGGGAAGTTTCACCAACTCATATGTCTCATTTGCCCTGATGGATTCCATTTCTGCATTATTTGCAGCCATCCATTCTTTTGCAAACTGGCCACTCACAGCAGCTTGGTACGTTTTCGGGACAATTTCCTCTACTTCCGCCCAAAGCGCATGCCTCAGTACATTCCACGTTTCCCGAAATACACGTGGTACAACTTCAGCTGAGAAAGCCAGGTGAAATACGTCATGTTCTTGGAGTTGTTGGGCTGTTTCTGCCAACAGGTCAAATTTGTCCTCCTCTATCTCACGATCAGACAGGTCTCGATATGAGGGGGAGGTTGGTTCCTTCTTTCTCTTCTTGTAGGAGCACGCCCAGTCTCCCTCTGTTGCTGCACTGGTTCAGCCATTGGTGGAGGCTGAAGAACATTTCCATCATTCTCCCTCTGTTCTTCAGCATCACTTGCTTCTGAAGCTTCATCAGGGACTCCATGGGCATCCTGACCATTATCCGGTTCAATTTCATCTGAATTCAGACCAACCCAGTCTCCCCAGTCAGACCCCTCATCCCCAAATGACCAATCCATTGATTCCTCATCACCAGTCCATTTGGAGGAGTCAAACTCATCCTCAAAGAATGTGACATCTCGCGAGTATTCTACTTTCCCATCGATCAATATGCGGTATGCATTTTTCCGCAAGTCATATCCCACAAACCGACCCACACAAGTTTTTGCATCTGATTTTAACTTGGTTTCCTTTGGCACATGTACTTGTGCCACACACCCAAAAACTTTCAAGTGATCAATTTGAGGATTTCCACTCATGTCTGGCAAGTGTGTTGAACAGTGAGCTTGAGAGCTGTTGGGTTTTGTGTGTCAAGAGAGAACTGAGTCTTTCTTGCTGCAGACTCCACCCTTCTTATAGGTGTTTTTACTGCCACTTTGGTGTTTACCAATCACTGAATGGGTAAATGGTCCTTGTTGTATAAGGGCCAATGGGTCAATGGAACCCATTTGTCAACACTGTGATGAAGCGTTCTGATTGGTTGAAAACCATTAAATCTTCTCAATCTCTCTGAGCAGCTTAAAAACCCATACTGCTAGATCCAAAAGCACAACCCACGGATGGTCAAGGCGTCCTTTCACTATATCTCCTAGGAAGATGTTAAGTGTTGTGTCCTTCGAAGCAAGAAGTATGAGTCGAGAAGATGTGATTTATTTACAATTAAATAAAGATAAATATAAAGAGTTTATATTGTGATAATCTCTGTTGACGGAGCAGAGGGATAATGAATCCAACTGGATGTGAATCCAGCCCTCGAACATCAACATTCCCCCGCATTATTACTTTGCTGCGTCTCGGGGTGTGATGAGAGTATTGACTTCTTGCAACATAGCCAAACTCCTCATGCCAAGATTATTTGTGGCGGCATCATGTTCAGATGGCCCAACAGGCTTTGTCAGAAAATTAGCCCACATCTTTTCAGTTGGGCATCTTTCTAAAACAATATTACCATTGGTAATGTGGTGGCCAATGAATCTATCCTTTACATCCATGTGTTTGACACGTGGAGCGTGTTGGCCTTGATTTTCAGTGATCAAGACAGCAGATGTGTTATCTTGTTTGATAACAAGATGATCCTGACCAGTGATTTTTGAAGCTTTCATAACTTGAAGAAGCCATAAGCATTCGCGAATTGCTTCAGAAAGAGCAATGATTTCAGCCTCAGTTGATGACTGAGCAATCACTGACTGTTTCTTGGATTGCCACATGATGGCAGATCCAGCGAATAAAATCACAATACCAGAGCGTGATGCCCTGTTTGCCTCTTCTGCATATGATGCATCAGCATAGCAAATAGGTCGTTGAATTGGATCATTGAGGAAATAATTTCCCCCGTCAACACGTTGAATAGTTTGGTTTGTTTTATTGTAACAAAGTCCGAGATCGCGCTTCCCACAGAGATAAGTGAGGATGCGCTTCAGTGCTAACATATCACCATTTGTAGGTTGAACTTGGAATTGCGCAAGAATTCCAACACTACATGAAAGATCTGGTCGCGTCTTCCCCGCCAAATACGCTAAACACATGATCACAGATCTATATGCCGCAGACTCAACAACATCTAAGTAGCCAAGTGTGGTGTCATGTTTCCATTTTGGGGACATGGGTGTTTTTGCAGACGCATTTGAGTCCTGCATTCCTACAAATTGCAGAATCTGTCGAACATAGGTTGGTTGACCAACCCAAGTACAGTTTTCAAACTGCACAATTTCAGTTTTGAGAAACCATTCAGCAGGACCTTGGGTCCCTCTACCAAACTTAGCATTAAGTTTGAGGAGCTGATTCTCAGCGGCAACTCTGTCCTCAGTTAGGTACAAGAGATCGTCAACATGACATGCCATCTGTAAAGTGTTGACAGGTTCAGAATTGGTTGTAGAGGGAATATCCTTAATCATGTGACAAGTGTCAGCCTGATTAGTTTCAAACCCAAGAGATTTATGAAAAGCAACAAGTGTTTCAAACCAGATACGACTGGCTTGATGTATTCCATACAAGCTTTTCAAGAGCCTACAGACAATCTGTTGTCCATGAAGGTTTACTTTCTTGAAACCGTGAGGCATCTCCAAATACAGTTCTGTATCGGTATCACCGTGAACAAACGCGTTGGGAACATCTACCACCATAACAAACTTTCCAACAAGAGCAGCGAAAGCAATCAGGAATCTGATAGTCTCAGCTCGGGCTACTGGAGAGTAGGTGTGAAAATAGTCAATGTTCTTCACTTGAGAGAAGCCACGGGCTACCCATCTCGCTTTAAAACGAAGTACAACATCGTTCTTTGAGATTTTGTAGTCAAAAACCCATTTACCAGTCATGAGACGCGCACCTTTTGGCAGAACAGTTTCTTGCCAAGTCTCGTTTTTAACGAGGTCATTTATTTCCCTTATCATGGCAGCTAACCAGTAGGCAGCAAAGACTGGGTCTGCCATGGCCTCTTCGATATCCTTTGGAGCAGGAGGCAAGTTCCCCTTTTTCAAAGTTTCAGTCGGAACCGGGCTCGGAGCCGGTTTGACCCAAGTATACTTGGCGAAGTGATCCCGTAAGAAATAAGATAGAACTGAATCAGTGTTTGATTCAGCTTGTGATACAGCATAAGCAATATCGTAATCATCAGCCTCAAATTCACCATCTGAGTCGTCATCAGTTTCAGAACTTTCTGACTCCGAATAGTCAGATGAGTCATCTACATCGGATGTAGATGGCTGCAGTTCTTCTGTCTGATTTGAATTAGATACTCCTGAAATATCCAATGACTCAAGAGGGTAGCTGGCCTCGGCTAACTGAAGGATATGATCGCTTGGATTCATCCCAAGATGGATACCATCATGAACAAGAATATGATGTAACTTATCAATCTTCCCTGTTCGGTAGTTCTCTACTAAATAGACTTGTCTATCAACCCCGCGTGTACCAAGGAATAGACCAAGTTCAGATTTTTCAATCACATTTCTCCTGAGCCGTTGATCTTTGTGGATAAAGATTGATGTCAGGGAACCAAAAGTATGAATACTTTTAGTGTCAGGATGTCGCTTGAAGAGAGTAAAGAATGGTGTTGCCTTCAGGAAAGGATGATACACCATGTTCTTCAGGACAGCTGCATAATACAGAGCATACACAAAATAGTATTCTCCAGGAAGCTTACTTTGAGAAAGTAGGCAATATGCCATGTCTTCTAAAGTGCGAATAGTTCTTTCAACTAAACCGTTCAGTTCTTTGGTATAAGGGGGAGATGCATTGACCTCAATCTTATTCACACGCTTACTGCAGAAACTAAGAAACCATTGGGTTGTTGTAATTTCAGCAGTGTCTGAACGAACCTCACCTACAATCACATTGTGCTCTTGTTCAAACTGTCCAATGAATTGGCGTAGTTTAGAGCAAGCATCATCCTTCTTTTCAAGAAGAATAATTGTGATCCATCGTGTAAACTCATCAACAATACATAACCAATATGACTCATCATTTGGTGCACTGTCTTTCAGAGCTTTGATGTCAGCATGCAATCTGCCCCCAATACGAGAGGCTGGATTATGCGTGGAGTAGATAGGTTGCTGAGTGAGTTTGTGCTTTGCACAAACAAGACAATTCTCAAGAGTTGAAGCTTCTAAAATATGAGAGACAGAATCATCAACAACATATTTTATTTCATTTGCACTGTTTAAAGTATCAAGAATAATACGTAGACTCAAGTGACCAAACTTGCGGTGCAAATTAAGAAGATCCTTCAATGTCAACTTGTGCTGCTTTCTCTTCAGCAATCTGTTATGCAAATGACGATTAGTTTGAGGTACACCAATCAGTTTAAGACGTTTTGGAATTACTTCGACAGTTTCCAAGTCCTTCCCAACAGCATCAACAATGACGTCCTCCTGAGAGGTCACAGGTTCAGAACCAGTGGAGTCATCTAGAGTTGAGGAATGATCATCAGTATCAAGAGCAGTAGCGCCTCGCTTACGCTTACCACTGTCGCTATCCATTTCAGTGTCGGACGTGTCTGATGAGAGGAGATAGTAGAGATCACCCACACGGTTAGCAATGAGATAGCGGAATCCATTTTGAAGGACAAGATAAACTTTACCTTGTTCAAAAGAGACTGAGCCACGAGTTTCATTAGTGATTCCAGAAACAGAGGCAAGTGGTTCATGAAGACCAGGAACGTACAACGCATCCATATGGTGTTCATAGGCTCCAAATGTCATAGCAACAGTACCATGTCCCATGATTGGAAGCTTGGAGTTGCTTGCAGTGGAGATACTTCCCCCGTTGTCTATCAACTGTAGAGTGATGAAATCCTCCTTGTATGGAGTCATCCAACGGGAAGCGCCAGAGTCCAGAATAGTACGACGGCGGGTAGGATCACGTGGGAATCCTTGATGATCTGGGTTGAAAGTAGCAGCAAGAGCTTGTTGACCTTCAAGAGCACCCAATTCATCGTTAAGAAGAGCACGGGCAATAGCCGCAGAATGCTTGGACTTCTTGCCACCAGTATTCTTGGTGGTGGAACCAGAGCCAGAAACTTGAGAGGTGGAAGAAGAGTCTTCCATCTCGTCGTCACTACTGGGAGTAGCAACCTTCTTGGCAGAGCCAGAGAAAACCTTCTTGGCAACTGGACAGTCTCGAAGCTTGGTGTGAGTGGTAGCATTACAAACTCGACACTTTGCTGTGGTGTCTTTGGCTTGAAACTTTGATGGTTTCTTGCCCTTCTGGGAGCGGCATTCAGAATCATGATGAGAGCCTTTGCCGTGGATCTTGCAAACCTTCTCCATCTGAGCGGACGCAGCAGTGTCAGATGAAGCCTTCACACCACGTTTGATAGAAGGCTGTTGAAGGGATTTGTTCTTTGCCATGACCGCCGCAGCGTTCTGCAAGTCTTGAACAAATTTAGCAACTGCCAACCCGTAGTGATTAGGACCAGGAACAAGAGGACCAGGAAGACCTCCAACCAAAGGACCAGGGATGAGCGGAGGCTCAAAAGACTGGGTATTGCTGGAAGCAATATTCTGGGCAAGACCAGCGAACTCCTTCTGTGGAGGAGGAGAAATGGTAAGTTTACTGACACAGTGATCAAGGAGAGTACGGTGATGAACTTCCTCTGGATAGATGGATTGGTGAGAGGTCACAAGATCGGAGATCCTTTCAACAAATTCAAGAGTATCCTGATTACTTGCATCAGAATGACAGGTGGTGTTGATCCACTGAGTCTGCCATTGGGTTCCAGAGGAACCAGTAAGCCCTCCAGCATTGTAGAGGGAGAGCAAAGTCACAAGCTTCTGGGAAGCATTGTCATGCATAGCGACACGAGACATGTCGTATGTGGAGAAACATTCGTGAAGAATGGCGTTGGCTTTGTCATTCTTCTCAAACCGATCCTCATGACGCTTGCGTTCATCGAAGTACAACTTCTGAGCGTCATGATTGGTGGACTGTTGGTCTTGGTAAGTTTTCCAAGCCGAGTCCCATTGTGCACGTGCACCAGCATTGGCACCCACTGGGAGTGGGCCTGGATTGGCGATGGCAGCAAGGACCACTGGAATCTGGGGAGCTGGACCAACGTCATAACCAGCGGCTAAAACACTGGCAAGGCCATGGGAGCGAGCGTATGGCATGATCTTGTCACGGACATACTGGACAAGGTCCAAGTGAGTGGATCCGGTAAAGCGCTTGGGGCGGAGACCGGACTTGAGAATATCGGTAGTGTGGACCATATTGGATTGCTTTTGTGTTGAACAGTGAGCTTGAGAGCTGTTGGGTTTTGTGTGTCAAGAGAGAACTGAGTCTTTCTTGCTGCAGACTCCACCCTTCTTATAGGTGTTTTTACTGCCACTTTGGTGTTTACCAATCACTGAATGGGTAAATGGTCCTTGTTGTATAAGGGCCAATGGGTCAATGGAACCCATTTGTCAACACTGTGATGAAGCGTTCTGATTGGTTGAAAACCATTAAATCTTCTCAATCTCTCTGAGCAGCTTAAAAACCCATACTGCTAGATCCAAAAGCACAACCCACGGATGGTCAAGGCGTCCCTTTCACTATATCTCCTAGGAAGATGTTAAGTGTTGTGTCCTTCGAAGCAAGAAGTATGAGTCGAGAAGATGTGATTTATTTACAATTAAATAAAGATAAATATAAAGAGTTTATATTGTGATAATCTCTGTTGACGGAGCAGAGGGATAATGAATCCAACTGGATGTGAATCCAGCCCTCGAACATCAACAAAGTGGACATCTATTACTCAAGTAGATTGCACACATAAAGGCTTCCCCCCAGTATGATATTGGAAGATTTGCTTCATGCAGCATTGCTAGGGCCATTCCTGCAATGGTTTGATTCTTTCGCTACGCAATCCCATTTTGTTCATGCACATACAGGGTTGAGTCTGTTCGCACAATATTGTGATCGGTACAGAATTTCTCAAATTCTTTGTTGATGAATTCAGTACCATTGTCCCCATGCAGTCTTTTAATCTGTCTCCCTGTATCTGCTTCAACTGTATTTTTGAATGATTTGAAAGAATCCAGTGTTTCTGATCCTGATTTCTTTGATTGAAGATATCCAACTGAGTATCCAGAGAACGCGTCCGTAAACATCACCATATATTGTTTTCCACCCAGAGTTGGTTTTCCCATAGAGTAAGTGTCCATGTGGACCTCCTCCAGTGGTTGAGTTGCCCAGTGTCGTTCCTTTGGGACTGACTTTCTTATTGATTTCCCAGCCGCACACGAGTGGCAATTACATTCGCTTCGTGTTACATCTGATTTGATTATTTTTGCGCGTTTCAATGCATTGATAACTTGAATTCCACAATGGCCGAGGCGTCGGTGCCAAATTTCTGTCTCCAACGCAGCCAGAATGTACACATCATTGTAGTTCTTAGCATATTCACAATCAAGGAGGTATAAATTTCCACCTTTTTACCTTCTTGCAACGCCCACTTCTTCTCCAGAATTTCTCGTAATTGTTGCTATGCCATCAACAATCATGACTCGATGACCTGAGTCGTCCAGTTTACACCCACTCAACAGGCTCACTGGTGCATTTGGGATATATAGCACATCTGTAATTTTCACATTTCGATACGAGTTACTTGACTTAAACGAGAGAGTCACATCCCCACGTCCTGTGGCTTCAATTGTAGACCTGCCTGGCACTCTAATAGGGATACGATCATGTTTTTCAAATTCAACAAATTTGGTAAACCCCTTCTTCTCTCCAGTAATGTGAACAGATGCTCCACTGTCATAACACCATCTTGGCTTCCCAGGTCTTATGTTTTGTTCGGCCATGAATGCTACATTATTTGACAGATCAATAGGTCTAGTTGTGGTTATGTGAGGGTATGCCATAGTACACAAAGCAGAGGTAGCCAAACTAACCGCGAGAGGGGCAGCATCGTTGGTAAAGAGCTCTAACCAATCTGCACCCGATTTCAGGTGCATAGGTCTGGGTAAGGTACTACCAAGGATGCTGGCCCCGTATTGAAAAGTGATCCTCAAAGACTTCAACACACTGAACCCCACTGATAAATTGGGGTGTCTGGTTGTAAAGTGAGAGAATGCTGATTCTTCAATAAAACATGTAACATTACGCACCGTGGGAGGGACAGCGTTGTTGGTAAAGAGCTCTAACCAATCTGCACTTGATATCAAGTGCATAGGTTCGGGTAAGGTACTACCAAGAACGCTGTCCCCATATTTGTTCCTTGTCTCCCAAACCAGTTTAAGCATCACCAACACTGTCGCTCCAAAAAATAGTGTCTGCAACAGCTTCCACATCCATTTACTGAACATATCTCTGTACGACAGGAGACTATGCCGTCTTCCTTGCTTTTTCTTCCTTGGACGACCAAACCAAAGTCTGTCTACCGACTTTGGTAGGATTTTTACCATTGATAATACTTTCATAACAGGATATGCTAGCCAACCTTGAACTGAGTATTTGGTTGGGGAAGGTACCACAACTCGTCCCCTCCATCTTCTTCGAAAGTGGCACTTTCTATCACATGAGAGCAGTTCAAGGTTTCCACGAGTGAATAGCACAGAGCTTGCCCCCTTCTTTACACATGGTAGTTGAATCGTGGTTTCGCGTTCGCATAAACTTTTCGAACCAATACTCTCCCAACACTATCAATGAACATTTTGATGATTCGCCAGACAAGAGAAGCCAACAAGAAGTAATAGGGGGAATCTCCCCAAGAGCCGGAGCCTTTATTGGATTTTCCAATATCTGCAAAGTTTCCAACCTCCTCCTTTCTTTTCTTCTTCTTCTCCAGCATTTCCTTGAACCAATCAGGCGCTTTCTCTGGGTACTTGACAAAACACAAATCGTCTGAATGGTTTTTCTGGCACCATTTGCATCGTTTCCTCTTGCTACTTGGTCTCCTGTTTCCAGATCGTTGAGCTAGATTCGCCTCTGACTTAACGGCATCATCGTGAGTCTTTACTTGACGTCTTGCCTCATCACGCATTTGCTGAATCATTTTTGTCCGGTCTGGGAGTGCACCGCCAGCAAGAAGAGCCTGCCTGACAGTA
Organism: Rhizoclosmatium globosum; assembly: GCA_002104985.1. NCBI lineage: Eukaryota > Fungi > Chytridiomycota > Chytridiomycetes > Chytridiales > Chytriomycetaceae > Rhizoclosmatium > Rhizoclosmatium globosum. The sequence goes on along the minus strand of MCGO01000135.1, from coordinate 90,242 downwards.
TTCAAGTCCTCTGGCATCGCCAATAGAATTGTTCCAACGATTCCTTCTTCACTAATTTGGTCTCCACCCAATTGAGCCATTTTCGTAATAAGAGTTGATGCGCGACTTAGGAATGGTTCAACATCTCTCGCATCGGTACATTGAAGCGTTAAGAACTCCCGTTGAAGTGTAACTCGAGTAACCCAGTCTTTTCCTCCATAAGTCACTTGTAAATTGTTCCAAATTAGCTGTGTGGATTGGGATTCGTTGATTGACATGAAGACATCGTCTGACAGGAATCGAACTAGGCATTTCTTCGCCGTCGTATCCAACTTGTTCCATTCAGCTAATTTCGCAGGGTCCGTAGTACTTGGCGATACGAACTTTCCTTCCTTAAGTCCCGTGATGCCTTTCGAAGCCAAATAGACCAGAAGTCGCTTGCTCCAGACTGCATAGTTCCCAATTCCTTCCAGGATTGGGTATTTTACACAATCATCCGAGTCCTTCTTGTCAGCCATATTGGATGGACAGGTCAGTGAGGATGGATGGTGGTGGTCTTGTTAACTGCAGATGTCGAACTGAGATGTCGACTCGCCCAAACTCAATCGCAGATCAGATACTCTTAATCTCTCTGATGCGTAGCCGCAGTTAGTCGTTTGACAACAAGATACGTATTTATTCACCTGATGCGTAGCTGCAGTTAGTCGTTTGACAACAAGATAAAAAAGAAGACAAAAGAAATTTGACAACATAACCAAACATCCAACATTCTGAGTGGTTTTAGAATTTGGCAGTGTGTGGTTCTTGGTGTGCAAGTGACTGCTGAAAAAACGGACTCACTCAAGGAAGCACAAAAGACACCCAAATTGGTGCAGAATATCATGGAGCAGCCTTTAACAATACATTCTGAGTAGTTTTAGCTTTTGGCAGTGTGTGGTTCTTGGTGTGCAAGTGACTGCTGAAAAAGCGGACTCACTCAAAGAAGCACAAAAGACACCCAAATTGGTGCAGAATATCATGGGGCAGCCTTTGACCATACATTCTGAGTAGTTTTAGCTCTTGGAAGTGTGTGGTTGGTTCTGTGCAAGTGACTGCTGAAAAAACAGACTCACTGAAGGAAGCACAAAAGTTTTTTTTGACTTCTTTAATATATCTACATGTTATTCCATGTTTCTTACCTCTGTCATGTCTTTCACTATAATGTCAATCCTGAAAAGCTGCAGCCACCTGCAAGCATCAAAAACGACGTGGCGTTGAGGGTGAGAACTTCTAAGGAAATAAATACATCAAAACACGTCGATTACTTTATTTGATTGATGGAAATATCAAGCTGTCAACTTTCCTAACAGCGATTTGTAGATACGGGGGAGTTGTTTGTTTTGGGATAGTTGTTTGGCAACGTACTGAGCAAGAATCTCAGCATTAAGGATTGGGTTTCGAATGATATTGACCTGCAAATGGATAGGAACGTCACGGTACACTTGAAGAGCATCCAACACACCATCTTTTTGAGCACGCGCAAGGAGAGGACTGGTACCATTATACTTTTCCTGGGTTCTTTCTTTCACTAGTTCCGTTTGAGGAACATCTTTAAACAAAGCCTTGTGGAACTCCTTCTTGCTTTTGCTACCAGCCAACTCAGAGATACGTCTTTCGCCTCTTCCAAGGGCATCAACGATACTGACGCTGCTGAAGTTGATTGACCGCTGCTCCGGGGAACTGCCGCTGATTTTGGGGTGTTGCAAGAGTTTGGAGTGGTCTTCGCCAAAGACAGTTACGTTGACCCAGAGACCAGTGGTCGAGGCGCGGATGCCTGGTTCAGCCACGAGCTGGTTTTGGAAAATGTGGCGGACGTAGGAAGCGAGGACGGGATGGCGGACGTTTGACGGCCAGTTGATCAAACCTCGCAGTCGGAGGGAGAGCGGATGTGTACGGCCCTTAGAGTGGAGACGAATGTCAGCTTTCGTATTGAGAAAGTAGCAACTGGAGGTACAGTGGGCCGGTCAAAACAACAGACGTACCATAACCTGTGTGAGTTTTCAAGGAAGAGTTCTGATAAAAAAGCAAACAAAGAGCAGTAACTCCAAACCATTCGACTTTGACACATGGAATACAGTTATTCAAGCGAAATACATCGAATTGAATGAAGTGTTGCACAGAAGAACAGTGGAAAGAAATGAATTAGAATCTGAAAGATTACAGAGTATATGCGGCTTTATTTCTTCTTCTTTCCAGCAGCAGCAACTGGGGCAACTGGGGCTGGAGCAGCTTTCTTCTTTGGTTGAGCAGTAGGCTCTGCTGCAAGATCGTCGAATGAAGACAAGTCACCGAAGCGAGAGGCAAACTTTGAGAGTTCACCAGTGCGATCATCAATAGCATTTGTTGAAGGGTTCCATAGAATGTGATTCCTTGTGTCTTTTGTGAGTTTCAGCAGAGCCTTTTGTGAAGTTGGGTGAGTGAGTGAGACGATAGTGCGAAGGAGGAAGGATTGCACCTTTGGAGTAGTAACGCGCATAGTAAAAGAAGAGCCGTCTGAGTGAACCACCTTCTGCAGAAAGAAGTGTGGATTTGCAAACTTTGGCACTGAGGCAAGTGAAGAGACTCGAGGCATCACTTTCTTTTCTCTGATCTGTTTCTTCGTAAAACAAAAAGAGCAAACCAACAAAACAACACCCAAAAACCAAATGACTTTGTTTTCACGGGCCACACTCCGGGCGCTTGTTTCGGCACCAGCGACAGCGACACCTTCGATTGGCGCTGGCTTTGGCGGTCGCGCGGCCCTCGCTTCGGTGCGCCGCTTCTCGTCGCCTGCTCAACCAGCTGCATCGACTGCCTCGGCGAAAGGTGCGTATCCTCTTAAGCAACAAACAATCAAACAATCAAATAAACAATCAAACAAAACAGGCGGATACCACGAGTTCGGAAAGTACATTGCCGAGTCTCTGCCCCGCTTTGTTCAACAGTTCTCTGTCTACAAGGACGAACTCACAATCTACGTGGCCCCATCTGGCTTGATCCCTGTCATGACCTTCCTTAGGTACTTTCTCTGATTTCTATCTCCTTCCTATTGAATCATGTGATGGCGTCTGCATCCACTCAGCAGTCAATATCCCCTGCTTCGAAATACCTCCCATCTTCCAAACATCAATCGCGTCCACTTGAATCGATAAACACATCCGACTCATAGAAGAAATATCTAAATTGTTACTATAGAGATAACACCAACACTCAGTTCAAGCAAGTCGTGGATGTCTGTGGTGTCGATTTCCCAACTAGAGCCAACCGCTTCGAAGTTGTATACCACCTCCTCTCAATCAGATACAACACTCGTATCAGAGTCAAGACCTACGCAAACGAAGTCTCCCCTGTCCCCTCCGTCACCCCACTCTTTGCTGGTGCCAACTGGTTTGAACGTGAAGCGTGGGACATGTACGGAATCTTTTTCAGTGGTCACCCAGACCTTCGTCGTATCTTGACCGACTACGGTTTCGAAGGACACCCTCTCCGTAAAGATTTCCCCCTCACTGGTTACGTCGAAGTCAGATATGATGAGGAAAAGAAGCGTGTTGTCGCTGAGCCCCTTGAACTTGCTCAATCCTTCCGTATGTTTGAGTACCAATCTCCTTGGTAAGTCTTGAGTGTCATCAGATTTGGCGTGAGAGTGGGAGCTGAGCAGACGTGAGGGCGGGAGCAGACGCGAGAGCGGGAGCGGACGTGAGAGCGGGAGCGGACGTGAGAGCGGGAGCGGAGCGAGTAGTGAATCCGACAAAGTCAGACTTGGACGGAGTCGGACCTCGACGGAGTCGGAGAGACATCGACGAAGTCAAAAAGAGCGAGTGCAGCGAGCAAAGAATCTAACAGTCGATGGCCGACGGAGTCGGAAAGAGATGGACTAAAGAGATCGAGCGTAGCGAACAGTGAATCCGACAAAGTCGGAATGAGATCAAAAGAGCGTGCGGCGTGAGTGACGTAACGGACGGGTAACAATGGACGACGAAAAGGAAGTTGGCGGCAGCAGAAACAAATGGAGCGAGAATAGGCACTACTGTGAGCGGAAAATCCAACAGAGTCTGGCAGGGGGAAGGGAAACTACAGTGGTCAAGGGACAAACGAACTCAAAATATAGCAAGCAAAGACAACTATTGGATGAAAGAAAATCTGAGCAAAGCGAGCATGGAACTAGATTCAGTTATTGCGATGCTGTCAGTCGGATATTCAAGTTACAGAATCAGAATCAACCGAGCTATCCGATACACGGAGTTCATCTTTTGATAACGCGAAATATTTATTCGACACATTTGACTAAACGAATTCAACTTTAGGGAGCAAAATGGACCTGGGGTTCCAACTCCAAAAATCTTGCCAGCTCAACCTGCTGCTGCTGACCCGGCTGCTGCACCAAAGGCTTAAGCTTGATGAAAAGTCGATATTACCCAAAGAGTTTCTTGACGAAATAAACTACTTTCCACTTTTGATTTGAAAAGGATTGTTCATCAGAAATGAAGGAAAGAGATGTATACATTGTGATTGCCACGTCTATATCTCAATAGAATCGACTAGCCAATCCGTTAATGCCAGGCTGGATGGTTGGGTGGAACTCCAAATGCCAACTCATGTTTTTCATGCCAGCCAATCAGATTTCGACACTGGATTTTGGGCATTTGTCGAGCAACCACGCACAAATTCGAACTGCAACGAAAAAGCATCTGTAAAACCTTCAAGGTGAATACTCTCAGACCTCGATTGAGCCTCATTGAAACTCGTTGCTCACATCTCATTCTACTCGCAGTCAACATGAAGCTTTCCTCTATTTTCTCGACCGTGGTGGTTGCGTTGGCCGCCATTGTCCGTGCTGCCGACTCTGACGACAACGGAATTAAGGGACCAGTTATTGGTATCGACTTGGGAACCACCTACAGGTATGCATCTGTTTTCCTTCCCAAATACTACTCCACGTGCTATGTTGCACATCCTTCTCTTTTCACTCATGCACTACAACAATTTAACTAACCAGTTTAAATACAGTTGTGTTGGTGTTTACAAGAACGGACGTGTCGAAATTATCGCCAACGACCAGGGTCACCGTATTACCCCATCCTACGTTGCCTTCACCGATGAGGAGCGTCTTGTCGGAGATGCCGCCAAGAACCAGGCCCCAATGAACCCAACCAACACTATCTTCGACGCTAAGCGTCTCGTTGGTCGTCGATTTGACGAGCAGGATGTTCAGAACGACATGAAGCACTTCCCCTTCAAGGTTGTTGCCAAGGATGGAAAGCCAATCATCCAGGTCAAGGTTAAGGGAGAGGACAAGAAGTTCACTCCAGAGGAAATCTCTGCCATGGTTCTCCAGAAGATGAAGGAGATTGCCGAGTCTTACCTCGGTGAAAAGGTTACCCACGCTGTCGTTACTGTCCCAGCCTACTTCAACGACGCCCAGCGTCAAGCTACCAAGGATGCCGGAACCATTGCCGGTCTCACTGTTGCCCGTATCATCAACGAGCCAACTGCCGCCGCTATCGCCTACGGTCTTGACAAGACTGGTTCCGAGAAGAACATTCTCGTCTACGACTTGGGAGGTGGTACGTTCGATGTTTCCGTCCTCACCATCGATGACGGAGTTTTCGAGGTCTTGGCCACCAACGGAGACACTCACTTGGGAGGAGAGGACTTCGACAACCGTTTGATTGAACACTTCACCAAGTCTTACAAGAAGAAGTTCAAGAAGGACTGTACCAAGGACCTCAAGTCTATGGGTAAATTGAAGCGTGAGGTCGAGAAGGCCAAGCGTGCCCTTTCCTCCCAAATGTCTGTCAAGGTTGAAATTGAAGCCTTCTATGATGGTGATGACTTCTCTGAGACCCTCACTCGTGCCAAATTCGAGGAATTGAACATCGACCTCTTCAAGAAGACCCTCAAGCCAGTCGAGAAGGTTATGAAGGACGCTGGTTTGGACAAGCACGAAATTCACGACATTGTTTTGGTTGGTGGTTCCACTCGTATTCCAAAGGTTGTCCAGCTTTTGGAAGACTACTTCAACGGAAAGAAGGCCTCTAAGGGTATCAACCCAGATGAGGCTGTCGCTTACGGTGCCGCTGTCCAAGGTGGTGTCCTCTCTGGTAACTCTGATGAACTCAACAACGTTCTCCTTCTTGACGTCAACCCATTGACCCTCGGTATCGAGACCACTGGTGGAGTCATGACCAAGCTTATCGCCCGTAACACTCAGATCCCAACCAAGAAGTCCCAGATCTTCTCTACTGCCGCCGACAACCAGCCAACCGTTCTTATCCAAGTCTTCGAGGGTGAGCGTCCACTCACCAAGGACAACAACCTCCTCGGAAAGTTCGACCTCAACGGTATCCCACCAGCCCCACGTGGTACCCCACAGATTGAAGTTACCTTTGAAATCTCTGTTGATGGTCTCCTTCGTGTTGCCGCCCATGACAAGGGAACTGGAAAGTCTGAGTCCATCACTATCACCAACGACAAGGGACGTTTGACTGAGGAGGAAATCGAGCGCATGGTTCGTGAGGCTGAGCAGTTCGCCGAGGAGGACCAACTCTTGAAGGAGAAGATCGAAGCCAAGAACGGTTTGGAGAACTACATTTACCAGATCAAGCAACAGGTTACTGATGAGGACAAGTTGGGTGGAAAGATTGACGAGGACGACAAGAAGGCCATTCTCGACGCCATCAAGGAGGCCAACGAGTGGGTCGACGCCAACATCGCCACCGCCACTAAGGAGGACATTGACGAACAGAAGTCTGAGTTGGAGGCCATTGTTAACCCAATCACTTCCAAGCTCTACGGAGGATCCGCTGGAGGCGACGGTGAAGATGTCCCAGACCACGATGAGCTCTAAACAGGGTTGTTTGATATCCCATTTTGTACTTGATCATAGTATTTCATTTTCTCTCCTCTGTATTTTGATGCGCAACAAATAAACCTTAATTATTCTTGTACTTCAGATTCTATTACTTGAGGGACAAACAGTTAAAAAACATAATATGGTTTATTTCCAATCGCCTGGACTTATTTCTTTCCCTTCTTCTTGTCCTTTTTTGAGGGAGCCTCCTCTTCATCATCATCACCTTTTCCCTTCTTTTTGTCCTTCTTGGATACTGGAATATCGTCATCGTCATCTCCCTTGCCCTTTTTCTTGTCCTTCTTCGACACAGGAGCCTCCTCTTCCTCAACCTCTTCATCTTCATCCTGTTCCTCTTTAGGAGCTTTTACACTCTTATCTTTCTTTCCAGACTTCGCGCTCTTGTCTGCTTTCTCTCCCTTGACTGGAGCGGTAGAATTAGCAGCTCCCTTCCCATCCAAAGCCACACCGGCAACACCAGCGACTAATCCGGCAGCGGCGGCAGCTTCCGCTCGCTCCTTGGCGTACTGAGCCTTAAGAGCAGCCTTGTAGTCATGAATGTCTCCATCGAATTCTTCAATGGTTCCATCCTTACAGATCCAAATCTCCTTAGCGACTTGGTCAATCAATCTGAAGTCGTGTGTGACGAAAATAACACCTCCGTCATACTCATTAATGGCCTCAGCCAAAGCATCAATAGTTTCCAAATCAAGTGCGTTGGTGGGTTCGTCCATCAAGAACATGTGAGGAGTGTGAAGACCGAGGTAACAGAAGAGAACACGACGTCTTTGACCATCAGAGAGTTGCTTCATTGGAACAACTTGTGACTTTCCGGTCAAACCAAACTTTCCAACTTCGCGACGCATGTCTTGTGGTTTGATGTCTTTGAAGTGCATACAAAGCCATTCTACTGCACTGCGCTCCATATCAAGCTGGTCACCCATATGTTGGTTGAATTGACCAATACGGAGATGGTGGTGACGCTCAACAGAACCTGAAGTCGCCTCAAGCTTTCCGAGCATGAGTTTCAAAAGTGTTGATTTTCCAGCACCATTTGGACTAAGCAAAGTTAGTTGGAATTAACCCTTCACAATGGAACTCACCCAACCAAAGCAATACGAGCATCCAAATCGATACCGAAGTTCAGTCCCTTGAACAAGAGCTTATCTGGGTTGTAACCAAACGACACATCGTTAAACTTCAAAACTGGTGGTGGCAAGCCTCCTCCACACTCTCCAAAACGAATTGAGAATTCCTTGTCGATAATCAACTCCTCCTGGAGATCCTTGTTGGATTCCTTCTTCTTTTCCTTCTCTTTCTCCATATTCTTGAGCTTTTGCTTAGCTTGAGTTTGAGATTTTGTTCCAGTCTTTGTCAAGTTGTTCTCAATCGCCTGCATCTTCTTCTCATCTTTCATGGCCTGTTTGGTCAAAAGAGCAGTCTTTTCGGCACGAACTTTTGTGAAAGTATTGTAGTCACCCTGAGTTGAGAGGTTAAGTCCTGTCAATCAAACCAAAAGCGCAAACCTTGTAGTAATCCAGCTTTTGGTGGTACAAGTGAATAATATCGGTACAGACTTCGTTCAGCGTGTCTTGCGAGTGACAAGTGATCAAAAGAGTGTGACCAGCCAAGTTGTGAACCAAATACTCCTCCAACCAAACGACAGCTTCCAAATCCAAGTGGTTGGTGGGCCTGCAAATGTGGTCAACAACTTCAACACTTAAATTGATATCCCAGAACTTACTCATCGAGCATCATCAAAGTAGGCTTCACAAAGAGAACACGGGCGAGAGAAATACGCATTCTCCATCCTCCGGAAAGATCCTTGGTCTTGGTGGCGATGAGCTCATCACTGAATCCAAGACCCTTGAGAATTTCGAGAGCATTTCGCTCTTCACCAGAAACTTCAAGCTCCGCAAGACGAGTTTGGATAGCATCAAGTCTGAATGCAATACTTGAGTTTTGAGTACCTCAAATCTCAACCACACACCTTTCCATATTTCCAGTTGGATCATCAAGGAGGTCTTCCATCTCATCCGTCAAGGCGTCTCGCTCAGTTTCATTGATGTTGAGAACAGCTTCAAGGGAAGTCATCTCTGTTGGACCAAATTCACGATCCAGCAAGTAGTAATCCAAGGCGGCAGGTGTTGGAATCAATCCACAAGCAATAGCGTGGAGCATAGTACTCTTTCCAGAACCGTTCGGGGCAATCAGACCATAACGACGGCCGTTGATGAGCGAAAAGTCAGAGTCCTTGACAAGCATCTTTCCGTAACTACATACTAAGATTTAAAAACAGCTGCCACTTTCTGGCAGAAACTCACGCTTGGATGGAGAACTTCTCGATTTGGACATCTCTGCTGTTTGGTGGAGAGAGGAGAGTTCCAGTGGCTGAGATGGCATCAGCAATCGACGCAGCAAGTTTGCCATCAGGCCCAACAAGGACTGCTCCTGATGCGTACGATGATTTGACCTTCAGGTCTCTGTGGTCTCTTTGGGGTTCGTCGGCCATTTGGTCAAGAAGAAAAACGATAAAACAAAGAATTAACAAAGAAATGGAAGAAAGAAGAATGTCACGATGCAAGTTCTTCAATTCAGGATATCAAAATCAAAAACAGCTGGTTGATGATTGAAAATTTCAACTATAAAGAGAGTTAAAGGAGTTGCACAGGTTATCCTCGCAGTGCAAAGATCCACAGGTCGGCGTGTTGCCATCAAACGTGTAGATATAGCACGATCCTACTTCCATTTCGATAGTACGGCTGTAGTTAAAACTGGCAAACTGTTTCGGGTAATGTCGAACTTCTGCACCTTTGCTTGATCGGGCTGAAGGACAGTTTAATTCTACCTGTAGAGCAACGTTGGATATTGGTCCAGATTTTCAAAGGGTTGGAGACCAACCGTATTCACTATCAAGGATTCTCAGCCATGTCAGACGCACACGTTAAAGCTATGGCATTTGTGCACTTTTAATTGCCGGAGGTTTTATTGTCATTTGGACCACACCCACTGTTTCTAGTGCAATGCAGTTTCATAATGCGACTGGCTAGCCATTTATATGGTGTTTAGCCTTTCTGTGATGGGTATTTGGAACTCTTTTGTGTTCTATCGTCTTATTGGACAGAGATTACTGAATTTCTTTGTTCCAAAAACGATGATAAGGTTTAGAGTTTTAATTTATCAATGTTTATTTGGTTGGTAGGGTTTGGCAAGTTCATTAAACGTAAATCTCATTCTTATCCTGTTTTAACCGTATTTTGGACCCTGACAATGCGAGGAAAATCCTGCGCTTCCCAGACAATATCTTTTTAATATCACCATCGGAATCGCCAACCACCTCACCATTAGACAATGTTGTACTCGTCTGAACAGCTGGCCCTAATTACGGCAGGGGCTTTTACAATTCCCATTAATCTTGCAGTGATTGCCTGTGTTGCTTTCACTACCAGGTTTCATAAAGTTTTATACTACATGCAAGTTTGTCTCGCCGTAAGTGAGATCATTTGCGCTATCGACTGGACCATTATCGCTGGATTTCCGTCTGCAAGTTTTTGTCAATCTGTCGGGACTTGGCACGAGGTGTTTTTGAATAGCACTGTTGGGTGGACTGTTTTGATCTCAGGTTTGTTTCGCGTCTTAAACAGATTTAATAATCATTTGATTTTGCAGTTCATTGCTATGTCACGGTTCTGAAAGGTGCAACCGTTGCAAACTCATATTGGTGGTACTATCATGCATACGGCTGGGGTGTTCCTGTTCTTTTGATGGCTATTGGCCTCATTGTTCAAAAAGTGCAAGGAATCACTGTATTTGGGAATACAGGCGCTTACTGCTGGATAAAAGATAAGAACTACCGCGTTTATTTGTTCTACGTTGAGCTTTGGTAAAAATTTCCGATCATGTAGGCTCGATTTTTACGCTTTTTCACAGGATTCATATCATCTTCGTTGTTATTCTCTACTGTTTCATTTTTCAGAAAGTTTTGGGAGTCATGACGAAAGTATCCGCAGTATCTGCCTCAGCCGGTGTCATTCAAGATCAAAACAATGGAGCCTCGTACAAATCCTCTCAAATCAGTACTCCAGTATTTGAGCGTAAAGACTCTTCTCAAACCACTCAACGAAACTCCCAGAAACTAGACTATAGAGACTCGAATGACAAGGAACCCCCAGTTCCTTTGCCTTCACCAACTTTCACAAGACACTCAAGTGCCCTTAAAACCGCTATTTCAGTCATTAAACCACCAAAGCAATCTGTTTTGAATGACTCTCGTATCAAGGCTATTCTGTTTCGAGCTGTATTGATTGCGGGCGGGTTCATTGTCGTTTGGACTCCACCCACTACAGTTCGTTTAATGCAGTATTTCAACATTACGATTCCAAACTGGCTTGCACTGTGGATGACTGTAAGTTTCAGTATGATGGGAATATGGAACGCGTTTGTTTTCTTTCTAACAAGTTATTGGAATGAAATTATGGGAGTTTTGGGGTTGAAAAAGAGTGGAGAGTCTTCAAGGAAGGAATCCACGAATGGATGTGGAACGACTGGAGATGCAAGTGACCGTGTTTGAGGGCAGGATTAATTTATCGGAAATTGGTTATGTTTTCTGTTCGTCGTTTTTCTCACATTATTCTTCCACGTTCTACCACATTTTAGTTTATTCCTTTCAATCCGATATTGATTTGTTGTGGATTCCGAATTCTTAACTATATAAGCGACTACTGTTGAAGCAAATGCAATAAATTGATTTTAACAGAACCACTGGCTTGATTCGTTAAGGAAAGAGAGAGGGGATTTAGAATATGGCGACGGCGTCATCTTAATGTTCATTTAGTTGAAAACCCTTTCATGAAAATAACATTGCTATTCATTTACTGACATTTTGGCATTATTGATTATTCGCGAGTATCAACCTCGAAACTTTTATTCCATATCTTTTGCTAAACAGCTTCCAAAAACACGCATCATAAACGGCTTTGTACCTGATTGTACCTTGTTTGAATTAAAACGCAGGTGTCCAACTGCATCCACTTTGAAACCAAGGTTCATCAGTAAAGGTTGGCAGTTTTCCAGAGCCATTCCCTGGTTCTCATGCAAATGCGCGAGCCCCAAACTTGAACGGGTTCTCTCAACTTCATTCCCAAAAACTACAACCTCGCGGTCTAACAATCTGAGTCCCTTTTTGGCTATACCTTGACCACGACGGGAAGGGTTCACGAACATGTGTTTCAACTCATAGTTACCACACTGACGTTCCTTGAGGATAATGTATCCAACGGCCTTTGGAAACGGCTTCTTGGTTAATCCATCTTGAAGACTTGCTTTATATTCTGTCATTTCAGCTGTAGAGTACAGGACTTTTACTGCGACACTGCCTTTTGGTTGGTAAACCGCCCAATTCAGCCATCTTACATTTGACAGACACTATTTCCGTGTAAATAAGTAAGTGATGTAATTGCTGTGAAATTACTCACCATTGGGCCTAGAGAATCGTACCAATAGAAAGCAAAGATGTCGCCCTGACCGAAATCTCCCAATGTAATGGATTCGAATTGCTTTTCTCCCAGATACTTTGCAAAGTAAGTTTCCTCGGCGATAAGAACTTGCTTCGTTCCCAGCTTGCTGGACGTTGGTGGTGGCGTACTAATCGGAGATCTCTGATCCTTCTCCTCAAAAGCATAATACATCTCAATAAACTCATCTTCCAGCTTTCCCGTATGTCTGAACCCAATTGCCAAGTAAAAGTCCCTTGGGCAGTATTCGTCAGTTGGTTCAGCATACTCCAACAAGATCCCCTTTCTCAAACCCGGCAGTTCCTCTGACTCCTTCACAGCTTGAAGTACCAAGTTCATACAGGCTCTTCCGTATCCCTTGCCTTGGTACCTCTCGTCGATCCCGATTGCCTCAATCTTGTGTTCACCCTCTGCGTCACCGTTCAAGCTGATCTGGACCATGCCAACTGGCTTATCGATGTCAGTGTCCCAAAAGAGTCGAGTCCATACAGATGGCTGGAAGGAGCGGATGCAGGCGCCGAAAGGAATGTAGACCATTCCATGGTACTGATCAGGGCTAAGACGCAAATCATTCACAGCATCGACGTTAGTTGCTGTGATTGGTCGTAGTTCAACGGATGGTGGCATCTGGTTTGTTTTTGATGGATGTGGCGGAGTGGCTGAAACCCTGATTGATTCGTCAATTTAAATTCTTTTGGTCAAGTTCGTACTTTTGGTATGAAATGTTGTACTTTTCGCCCACCACCAACTGTACTCACCAACCCCCGCCCAACTGCATTCATCCACTTTCCATTGTTTATAACAAATAAATATTACATTTCGAGGGTCCTGCGAGACTGTGAGTACCACACAAGCGAAATCCGAAAAGTACACATGCTGACGCCTCTAAGTTCTTCCTATCACCTCCAGTTCTTCCTTTCACTTCTCCCAATCACAATTCTTTATTTACAAAAGTCTAGAAGCTCTAGAAGACTAGAAAGTGCGGTGGGCCTATAAAAGGCAGGTGCTTCATTTCTCAACAACCAAATGAATCCTGAACCAATTGTTATCGACAGCAGCGACTCTGAAAGTGAAACCAGTATGGTGATTTCTATCAGTAGTGATGCAAGCACTGTAAGCACTGCCAGTACTTCCAGCAGTGGTGTAATCAGCTACCAGCAGTGCATCATGCTTTTGGATCGCGATGTTGACGATATTCCGCCTCATGTGGCAGCTGCATCTCGCAGATACCTTCAGATCCAACTAAGGGAGTTCTTCCAAGGGTTTGTACGGAAACGTCTTGTGGAATATGCCACCAATTTGGGTGTGAATCACTCTCGGTTAACAGATGCGACACTTGTTTCTGATTTAGCTTATCAAGTTGCAAAAGTTGGTCGCCAGATTGTTTATAAGCGAAACCCTGGAATCTACCGCGCTTTTGACCCAGGGTTGGAAAAGATTGGTGTTTGTGTTGGATATCAACACTGGGGACCTAACCGTGGCCCTTTCTGTATTTCCTATGCAGGCACCAGTCGTCTAAGCGGCAGCGATAAAGTTTCACGTAGTATTTCGGTTGCAGGGATATTGGAGGATACGTATGGGTATATTCCCTCTAATTACAATGGAATGCAAATGATTACATTGGTTGAAAAACAACAGCAAAGACCGGGAGTTACTGGGAAAGGCTTGAGTGGGGCATTTGACAGCGAGACTATGTTGGTTCAAGGTGCTGTAGTAGAGGCCCGAGGTCCAGTCTTGAATTCCGACCTTGTGATGGGAATCGACTCTACAAAAGTCTCCAAACTTTGGAATCTGGAAGTCAAACTGGTGAAACGCGTGAGTCATGTAGTTGTGCCTGATTCACTATTAATTGTAACAACCAGCGCGGTGAAAGTAAGAAAAACTACAATAATCGTAAACGCGCCGCCAAAAAGGAAAGAACCGTGGCTAAAGTTACAGAAATGATTTCAAGTGGTGACATTATATTGGAGAATCCCGTTGCAGGCGAACTCACACACGACATTTGTGACGCAATCTTGATTGCAATGACACTTTCTGAATGGTACAACAATGCGCTCATGATTGGAATGAAATGTTGGTGAATTTTTGTTTCAGTTGACATCTAATGAAGTAATCTATTAAATTCGCTGTTTCGCTTTGAAAGTTTCAACGTTAAAGCAAAAGTGCTGTGCTTTGTTGGGAATCGATCTCCGAGCCTCATGTCAAAAAGACACTCAGCAGCTCGTGTGCTAAACCATTCCCCTATATATCGCCCCTCGTTCTGCTAAAAATTGTAAATATAATCTTATAGCGTAGTAGTTACTCTTCGTTTCTCATTCACACGTGGAGAGAAAGGAAGTCCGAAGTTGACAGAAGCCACTCCTGCTTTAATAGCTCTGGATGGCCGATTTTATAGTACATAGTACCGGAGTACATACCAAAAGTACCGGAGTACTGTACTAATAAAAAATTGGTGCTTGGTTGAATAAGTATATTGGGGGGGTCGAAGTTTCAGAGTACCGTACTTTTGGTATGTAGCTGGCCGGCATGGTCAAAGTACCCGGATTTAAGGTTCTCCATGTCTATAAACTCATAATATAGTGTTCAACGCTCTTTATTGTCTGTTCTGGGCCGGTGCAGGCCTTCCCATTCTTCCATTGTGTTCGGGTCTTTGTCAAATTTTCACCCCCCTTGACCCCCCCTCTGTATGGTAGTACGGGACTCTCTTTCACTATTTTTGGCTCATATACCACTTGCCCCACGCAAACTTGAAAAAAAAGAGAGGGAGAAAGAGGAAGGGAAAGAAAGAGAAGAAGGAAAGAAAAGAAGGAAAGAAAAGAAGGAAAAGGAAGGAGAGACAGAGAGAGTTAACCTTGACATTGACTTGATGTATTTCAAAGATTTTCAAAGAAACAAAAGATAGAAACAAAAGAAAGAAATAAAAGAAAATCACTGCTGTCCTGAGCCCAAAGCCTTTGGAAGGATATCACGAGGCATACTTGATGATCCACTACCTGCTTGACAACGGGATCGG
Organism: Rhizoclosmatium globosum; assembly: GCA_002104985.1. Lineage (NCBI taxonomy): Eukaryota > Fungi > Chytridiomycota > Chytridiomycetes > Chytridiales > Chytriomycetaceae > Rhizoclosmatium > Rhizoclosmatium globosum. Next base: position 74,869 of record MCGO01000135.1, on the reverse strand, counting down.
TTATTTTTGCCTAATAGATTGATTAAGTTGGATTCAAGTAGTAAACAAAAATACAAACCTGGACAGGTAGAAATTCGACAATTCACACATGTTCGATCTTTTTTCTTTTGAGGTAAGGGCCCCAAGGGAACAGGCGCAGTGAATACAGCAGTTACGGAGCGTATCATATTTGGAGCCGGAACTTGTGATGTCCTAAAAGCAGACAATCTTGGAGAAGAAGTTTGAACAAAATTTGACGTTGTTGGCAAAGTTGGTTGTGCTTGAGGGTCTGAACGTTGAACAGACAGATGGCTCACAAAAAACGGGAAATCAATGTCCTGTTCCTCCTCCTCAACAGAAAAGTCCAAATATCCAAGTGGTTTAGCTGCTACTGCTCCAAGAAACTGCACTGTCATTGCAGGGTGCTGATTGATTGCATCGCGCATCAATGACAAAGGATCTCGATTTGCATCCAACATCAATCGTTTCTTCCTTGCACGATCATACGTATTGAAGAATGCAGCAAGAGCTTCTGGAAACTTACACCAGACATTTGTTGAATAGCCAGGCAAAGGAGAATCCATTCGGCCAGTTACATCTTTAAGCTTGCCACTGTTCCAGTCTTCTGCCATTGTCACCCAATCACCATCATCAACAGCTTTGATTCCGCGGCGTCCTTTGCCATAATATTCTGGAATATGCTTTTTGAAGAGACCCATTTCTTCAACAGTAGAAACAGTTGTGTAAGGGACTTTGAGTTTTTGACGCACAGCTAAATAGCGCTGGAGTGGTGGATATTGTTTCACGAAATCAGCTGTGAAATTGTGCAATTGATTTGGAGGAAGACATGGAACTACCCCAAATGTTTCAGTTGTTATTGGTCTGATAGCTGGTATAGTCCACCAAGTCAATACAGACTCTCCAAAGAGCCGCTTAGTAACTTCATTTATCTGATCGAATAAGAAATGGTCATAATGGCCAGTCTTTGGAAATCCTGGACGGTAACGCTCACTGGCTCTAATATTGAAGCGATGAAGCAGGACTGCCCTCAAAATATCATAATACTCCAGCGAACAGGCCCACATTTGTAGAGATCTATTGGACGTTTGATGGAATGACTCCAAGGCTGATGAACCACGAAGACAGATATAAATTGGCAATCCATACTTATCTTTTCCAACCAGACGATAGAAAGATATTCCTGGAGGATCAGATAAACAGCCCTTCACCACATGGCTGTCAATGAGGCTTCGCATTTCTTTGACAGCAGCATCATTGAGAACCGGCACACCGTCATAAACAAAGGCTTCATCTTGAAACGTAACGAGCAGAGCTTCCAAACGAGCTTTCAACACAGTAGGCAATGGAACCAGTCTCCGTATACGCTTCAAAATCCAGTCAGGATTTGCTCAAACATTTCATCAAATGTCATTCCATCAAAATGCTCTTTCAATACAGCTTCAACTCTGGCTTTATCCTCTGGATTAATCAGAAAAACTGCATCCCTAAAAGCTTTCATAAACGCACTTGATGCTGGATGTTTCTTTGGACTCGGAACTTGTTTTTCAACGCGAAACAGAGCGTGAAAAGTGTCCAACAACACACGCTTTACAACTTCATAGACAGCCTCAGGAGAAGAAGCTTCTGGTGACATATCAATGTCTGAATCCAATTGACTTGTTGGAAATGTTGGTGTCAGTTGTGGGCTTTCAGCAGTGAACTCAGCGTTGGGTCTGGGAAACTTCGCCTTTTCATAAATCATCAGACCAAAGTATGCATCCTCAATTGCATACATAATTTCTTCCTTTGTATGGCTCTTTTTGGTCCATTTTCCAGAACGAATGCCCTCATCCTTACGCATTTTGATGCCCAACACTTTTTCGGCCATCTTCTTCATTCCAATTTTGCAGACGGGGACCAATTATTTGTCTTGCAGAGTTTCTCCAGCCGGACACACTCTGCTTCAACCAATTCAACACCGTAATCAGCCAACAAGTGTCTAGCATCATGAAAGATATGAGAGCCAACTTTTGTCACATTCTTGTTTTGCAATAAGGCCTTCAACTCAAGAGGAAAGGGCTGTGAGGGATCCAAGTTGATAAAAGCAACAAAGGGCTTTGGATGGTTCACTGCAAAGGTGATGACAGGAACTTTGCCAACTTTTCTGTTATTCAATGTATCCCACTCGCAATCAACACTCATGAAAATTCTGCTCCTTTTGGCAAATTCCAAAAGACTTGTACACTTCAATCCAAGGGCTGTCAAGTTATCACGTCCATATGAAACTGTTTCAACACTCGATGGAATTGACGCAAAATCCATATCTTTAACATGGCTTGACAGAGATGGAAATATTCGAAGCAAGAAATCTGAATCGCTGCAACATTTGTCAGTGAAAGCAATTTCAGGATGCCCAATACCAGCTGCATCCATTGTGGTCTTGAGTGAAATCAATGGAACTTCCATTGCAGAATGGCCTGCAGAAGGCAGAAGATCATTTATACGGATTTCCCCATTGTCATTTCGCAAGTTAAATGTTGCTGCCACAGGACGCTGGCCATTTTGCAGACCAATTCCATGCAGAGTACGAAATGTATGATCCAAAGAGTATATACCGTTCGATGAAAATCGCCGCTGCACCTCACCGTCCATATAGCTACGACGAGACGACATCAAATCTTTGAACATTTTTAGAAGCCAATCTGCACTCATAATTTCTCCGCCATAGTACGGATCAAAAAAGTTCGGGAACTTGGTAATGTTGTTCATTTGAAGAGTGCCGTCTGCATTGAACAGGAATTTGAAAGCAGATACATTTGCAGAGGGTTGAGATTTTCTTTGACGAAGAAATGATTCGATGGTAGAGTAGTACGACAGCTGTAGTTTTGTATGGCGCTTTCGGGCCTTCTCTGCATATTTATCGCGCGCAGCAGTAGGGCCCATTTTGATGTCAATACCAATGTCCTCAACAATTTCCAAATCCACTCCAGATCGTTGACTCAATAAAACTTCAAAGCTCAATTGAACTTCATGTGGTAGAGATTTCATCATTTCTGTTGTTGTTCCGTACCATTCCTTCGCACAAGCACCACATTTATATCTATTCATAAAGTTAGCAATAAATAAAACACGTTACTCAGTATACCTTGCTGTGAATAAGTAATACATCAACTTATCACTTGTGCCAAAGAGTCGCCTTGGACGCGACGACCAACCACGAAAAGACATTTTCTCGTTCTTCCCATTGAATTCACAAACATTGTTATTACAACACGGTAATACACTTGAACTAATGTGTGACTCAAAGAATCGGACAGGTGGCACGCAGAAGGGGTCAGGAGAAGGAGCCAAACCAAGTTCCAAATTTCGTCGCAGTACTACCTCAGGTCTTGGAGGATATATGATAGAATGGCCGTCCTTTAAACCAGTCATAATTCGCTCTCGTAAATCCTTCACTTTCCTGCCATATGTATTCTTTTCTAGCAGAGAGACAGAGTCATCCTTGTGAACATCATAAGTCTTGTTCAGAGCATTCAAGCAAAGCTGTAAGTATTTGTCTGTCGGAGATTGTCCAATAAATTCAGAAACTCGCTTTCGCTGAATTGGAATGTTGTTTGTTTGAGGTGCAGGCATATCGTCGTCGGGATTGGTGACTGACAACTGTACTGACGGAATAGAATCAGGATCCACGGCATTGACAACCAAATCTTGAAGTGATAAATCAGGCTCGTCATCGTCGACGAAGAACGGAAGCGTCTGCTGATGTTCCTCATCTTCGGAATCAGACGCAAGACTGCACATATCATCGTCTGATGAGTCGCTTGTGTCAGACAATTCGTTCCATCCAAGTCGAGCACGGGCATCTTTCATAGTTTCAACAGTTGGTTTATTTGTGATAATAGTGAGGGGATTGGTATGAATCTAAGAGACAATCAGTAAACATTAAAAAAATAAATATAGTGTTTCTAAATACCGTCTCCAACTGAGAGGGTTCCGGCGGCTGAGGGGTTTCCGGCTCTGAATCAGAAGAGACGTCTTTTGCAATCTCTGGCTGCTTTCGTTTACGTCCAGAGTTTGCTCGCTTCCCGCCGTGCCCATTCCGGTTGATTGCATTCCTTCCAGACGGAATCTGGGCTGTAGACGAGCCAGCTGGCGAAGACGGAGCAGTCTGGGCTGCATTTTGAAGAGCCGCAAAGTTTGGATTAACTGAAGCTCGACTGAAGAAACTGGTTATCGACGACGATCCTGTCTTTGCTTTCTTCGGTGGCTGGTTGTTACTGGGAAGGCTACCCGGTGGAGGCGGTCGATTGCTGCTGTTTGTTGTGTTGGTGGTGAGCATTTTGGTGGAAGTTTCTGATTGGCTGCACTACGCTCGAATCTGATTGGCTGCACTAACAGGGGCAAGTGAAGGGCGAGCCCTATTTTTTAAATCTTTATTGAAACATTCAAAACCCAAATTATTATTCCTCCAGGAAAGCAAATTCGACTCTCAATCCCACAGCTTTTTTCTGTCAGTGGAAAATGGAATTGTCATCTAAACGACGTCAGTCTGAAAAGGAGGCGATGATATCGCGACCCACAGGCAGACTTCCACCAGTCATACGTCCAAACCCCTCCATTTCTCCACAATCAAACGAAGCAACAACAACTCCAGTCATCGCCACAGCCAAACAAGTTACAAGCCCGCCGCAAACCAATCGAAATTCAATAAACACCCAACAAAAGCCCATCATCACCGCCATGAGTAAACATGCCTCTGTCGCATCAACGATAGCATCCAGTGAACACTCCGCATCTTTCCTCGAACCACCGACACCGATGGTTGGGGTCTCAACGTGTCCACTCCAAGAAACTTGAGTGAAGTGAAATTCGGGCATGGCGGGACAAGTCCTCTTGCCAAAACTCCAACGGGTAACTCGATGCAGAGCTCGGTTCAGCTGAAATCTGCTCCGGCTGAAGCAACGAGTGCGTCTGATGACAGCTTTGAGATTATTCGGGGCCTATTCAGTTTGAAGTGAGGAGAGAGTTTATTCTCTAATATTTGAGCTTACTTTCTGTCTGGATAGATGATGTGTCACTACATTTGGTTTGGGATTATGCTCATTTGTTTACACTTTTCAGAATGGACTTATATCTGGTGGTGGACATATCCCCTATGTAAGCGTTATTTAATTTGGCTTATTTGATCTACGTTGATTTAATTCGACAGATATATACACGAGCTATGTTGCCTGGGAACTTAGTCGCCTCTTTCTGTTCCGTAATGAGAACACGATGGCCCCACTGTATCTGTCATTTATTCCTTATACAGTATTTCATTTGATGCTAAGAGATGCCCATATAATATTTTCTTTAGCCTGGTAAGATTTCCTGTCCGAATTTTGAGAATTGACACCCACCACCTAGGTTCATTTCCTTGATGACAAACAACATTCAAATTGGAATTACAACATTGAGAAGACACGTCATTGCAGCGACACTCTTATTTATAGGTGACAACTCGATTTCGTGGTTAACATCTCTAAAAAATATTATAGTCATATACATTTGCCTCATCCTCCTCACAAGCAATATTTTCGCAACAGATGTATACTCAGCAACCTTTGCTCCTGCCACCAGAATAATTTACCGCGAAACCGCCCCATGCTCTTCCATCCCCCAAGGATCCGCTTCGAAAACCCTCACCGCAACAACCTGCCAAGTCGGCTACACCTCCAAAATAACCGCCTCCGAAGAAATCACCTACCTATCCGGAATCCTCCTCCTCGGCGCCTGCTTCCTCCTCCTCGAACTCTACATCCACGACTACGCCATCAACCTCCTCTCCCGCTCCGCAAACGCACACCGCATCGAAAAACAGAACCAAGAATTGAAAACAAAACTGCGTGGGGAAGCAGGGATCAAGAAAGACGTGAACTTGGACCTGGATTCGCCCATCACGAAAGTGATCAAGAGTATTCGGGCGATGCAGGAGGCGAGGAGCTTGGATGTGGATGTGATGGAGAGTTTGGATTATGTTGTGCAGATTTTGTCGTCGAATCAGTTGTTTTTGCCGAATTTGGATTTTGGGGCGGGGGCTGTGGATAGTGATGTTAAGACTTGGTTGACGGCTATGATTGCGCAGAATACGGATAGTCAGTCTTTGTATGGGGCTGTGGGGTTAGGATCGTTGGAAGATTCCAAAAAGGGACCAGTGATTACTCAGGTTCCACGCACGATGCAGGCGAATGATCAAAAAATTGCAGAATTACTTGAGAATTTTGGATCCTGGAATTTTGATTTGTTTGAACTCGAGAGGTTGACAAATGGTATGAGTTCTTGAGGTGTTGCCGATCAAGTGTCAGATTGACAGTTGAATATTACAGGATTACCTCTGTACACAGTCGCTATGGCAGCATTCCGGAAGCATGGTTTCATAGAAGTTTATAACCTTGATGAACAAGTAGTTCAGAGCTTCTTCAAAACAATTGAATCCAAATACAGACCCCTTCCATATCATTCAGCGTTACACGCAGCCGATGTTCTTCACGCCATGAACTTTTTCTTGACTTCTCTTGGACTTGAGGGGAGTTTTAAGCAAGATGTAAGCCTCCCTGATATCTGTGCAGCATGAACAACCCTCCCAATGTAGGAAATTTTTGCAGGAATTATAGCAGCGGCAATTCATGATGTGGATCATCCAGGCGTGACTAATGCATACTTGGTATCGACGGGACACCCACTCGCGTTGCGGTACAATGATATTGCCGTATTAGAGTCACATCACTCTGCAACAGCATTTGAGATTATGATCAACAATCCTGGCTGTGATATTTTCAAGAAACTTCCTGCAGATAAATTAAAGACGATACGCCAACTAATTGTGTCCATGGTTCTTGCGACAGGTATTATTGTTGTAAAATAGTAGTGTCTGGTGTTTGCGCTGATACGGACAACAGACATGTCCAACCATTTTGAATATATTGCCAAGTTCAAAATCAAAGTGAATGGATTGATCAACAATAATTCAGGAGGAGGTGGTGGTGGTAGTGGTGGTAGTGGCGGAGGAGCATTGGACTTCAACAGTGCCCAGGACAGACAGTTGGCCCTCAATATTTTCATCAAATGTGGAGACATTTCGAACGCGGCCAAAGGATTGGAAGTGTGCAAGAAATGGGCTTTCAAAATCATGGAAGAGTTTTCAAACAAGGAGATGAGGAAAAGCGATCTGGCTATCCCGTGTCCATGTTTATGGATCGGACAACGACATTTATTCCAAAGTGCCAAGTTGGATTTGTTGACTATATCGTGATTCCACTGTATGAAGCATTGGATGTATTCCTTCGAGCCAAGGAGTATGACTTTGAGGCGATCAGGAATCTAGAGACGAATCGCGACTATTGGAAGGCGCAGCAGCTACCTTCATGAAAGCATTAATAGTAAACTATTTACCTCTATTTACTATTTGATCGTTCTTTGATTTGTTTGAAATCAACCTCCTTCACCAACACACCACCACCACCACCCACACCCACTTCGAATGGGAGCCCAGTCCTCAAAGGCCGCACGCCGCCTCCAGCCAACAGTTGTGCACAGTCCGCCGGCTTCCTCGGCGGCAAGCGCGGCTCTTCGGCGCGATCCAGCCCCAACTGTCCCTTCTTCAACACAACAACCAATCCAACAACAACAATCTGACTCGCCCGAAATCGACGCCGCAACAAAAGAAAACTTTCACAAAATGAACTGGTCAATCAAAACAACGAAAGTGGAGGCTGACTTCAAAAAGGTGAAACCTGGTTCTCGTTCTTTCAAATCACTCACTTCCTCTTCTTGTCGCTCGGCGCAGGATAATGAAATGCTGTCTATCCTGAGATCGCGAAAGGCCGCTGCGGTGAAGGCAAATGCTTCAACTACCTTCCATCAACAAGGAAAGACTGATGTAGCTGATCTCGAAGAGTATCTGTGGCAGCGGAAGCAGATTCCCGAAAAGTATGTTGATTGAGCTGATTAGATTGAGCAAAGTTTATGGAGCGGTGTTAGAGCAAAAGTAGTCTGGACTCTGGATAAGACAGATGAGACTTGATGAGAATGGAAATTATCGGCATCAATGTCCGAGAACGTTGAAAGAATATGGACGAGATGGATACAAGTGAATAGATGTGGTAGAGTTCCGTGAGAAGAGAGTGGGCGATCATAAGTCGTATCAAGTGAATGTATGAACACCATTGGACGGAATACGTGTAGTTAATCTGAAAGACCTCTCTTTGAAGTTTGATATTCTCTTAAAACGTGGACTTACACTCTGATTGCAGCAAACGCGATGAATTTGATGTTGCTTCGCCGCTTGTTCAGCGACTTGGTCCGGATGTTGTTCGCAATCTACGCGCTTATATTAATGTGCCCGATGTCACTCAGGAGGGTAACAGCGGGATGGGTGACACTCTTGTCAAGAGCAAGTGGACTTGACCAAAATCCAATAAACAACGTCCCTAATTATTTTTTCATCAGTTGTAGATTCTAGAGAATGAAGAGAAGTTGTAACGATCATGTTGAATCCTGCTTTCCTGTTGATTTATTTGTTTCCGATTGCTTTGAAAGTGACCAAATGCAACCATACAAAAGAATTCAAACCGTTGCTCTTGTTCATATCCATGAGAAATCCATTATTAAAACACCTGGTTCTCTTTATGACGTCACGGTCCCACGTGTTTGTTCCGCGGGGAGACTCGGGGGGGAGAGAGCGAAAAGATTCCTTCAAACTATTCTCACCAAAAATGCCACAACTCACTGCCGCCCAACTCGCTGAAGAGGAAAAGGGATTCCAAGCTCAAACTGCGCAGATTGCAGCTGGATGGAAGTCTCAGAGATTTGCCCAGATTATCCGACCATACTCAGCTGCAGATGGTACTACTAGATGCAGCACCCCCTTGAAGCACGGCCTCTAACCCACCACCTTTCCTCTTTTAAATGCAGTTGCTGTTAAGCGCGGAACAATGACCCAAGACTACGCGTCCAACACCCAGGCCAAGAAGCTCTGGTCCCTGCTCAAGACCCACCACCAAAACAAGACTGCTTCTCGAACTTACGGAGCCCTTGACCCAATCCAGGCACGTACTTATACAACAACTAGAACACTGAACTCTGTGGGATGAGACAAGGGATTTGCGTGGATTCACCCGTTGTTTCAGGATTGACGTTCACTCACCAGATTTCTGCTACCCCCATGAGCCTCGCGCCACATGGACTGCCACCTTCCTTCCCCCTTTCTCTCTCTACAACCTATACTGCAGATTCCTAATATCTTAAATATAGGTTATCCAAATGGGCAAGTTCCTCGACACAATCTACGTGTCTGGATGGCAGTGTTCCTCAACAGCGTCCACCTCCAACGAGCCAGGCCCAGACCTTGCCGACTACCCAATGGACACTGTTCCAAACAAGGTTGAGCACCTCTTCCTCGCCCAACAATTCCACGACAGAAAGCAACGCGAAGCCCGTCTTTCCCTCCCACCTTCCGCCCGTGCCTCCCAACCAGTCCACGACTTCCTCCGTCCAATTATTGCCGATGCCGACACCGGTCACGGTGGTATCACTGCTACCATGAAGCTTGCCAAGATGTTTGTTGAGCGTGGTGCCGCCGGAATCCACTTGGAGGACCAAATGGCTGGAACCAAGAAGTGTGGACACATGGCTGGAAAGGTGTTGGTCCCTGTCCAAGAGCACATTAATCGTCTCGTTGCTGTTCGTCTTCAGTTTGATATCATGGCTGTGGAGAACATTATTGTTTCCAGAACTGATGCGGAGGCTGCTACTTTGATCACTTCCAACATTGATCGTCGTGACCACGCTTTCATTCTTGGTTCCACTAACGCGAGCCAGAGACCTCTTGCCGAGGTGATGGAGGATGCTCAGGCTGCCGGTAAAATCGGTCCTGCTCTTGCCAAGGTTGAGGCTGACTGGGTCGCTGCCGCTGGAATCAAGCTCTACTCTGCTGCCGTCATTGAAGCCCTCAAGGCTTCCAACAACCCAAAGAAGGATGCCCAGATTGCCGAGTTCACCGCAAAGGCCAACTCATTGTCAAACTCCGAGGCTCGTAAGTTGGCCAAGTCTTTTGGTGTCGACCCATACTGGTGCTGGAACAAGCCAAGAGTTCGTGAGGGTTACTTCCGTTACCAGGGTGGAACTAAAGCTTGTATCTCTCGTGCTATTGCTTACGCTCCATACTCTGACCTCTTGTGGATGGAGACTGCTAAGCCAATCCTCTCCCAGGCTAAGGAATTCTCTGCTGGAGTTCTCTCTGTTCACCCCAACGTTATGTTGGCTTACAACTTGTCCCCATCTTTCAACTGGGACGCCGCCGGTATGACCGACGCTCAGATCCGAGGATTCATTGAAGAGTTGGGACGTCTTGGATTCGTCTGGCAGTTCATCACATTGGCTGGTGTAAGTTGTTTGTTATTCTATTGTCATTGTCATTCGAGTTATCTAACACTCAAATTTAGTTCCACTCCAACGCTCTCATCTCTGACAACTTTGCCAAGGACTACGCTGCTCGCGGTATGCTTGCCTACGTCGAGGGTATTCAACGTCAAGAGCGCGCTAACGGCGTGGAGACCTTGACTCACCAAAAGTGGTCTGGAGCCGAATACTACGATAACTTGATTCGTACTGTCCAGGGAGGTGTGACTGCTACTGCTGCATTGGGTGCTGGTGTGACTGAATCTCAATTCGGTGCCAAGCACTAAATTCATTTGAATTCATCTATTTCTTTTCCTTTCACTCTAATTTTATTTGAGACTGCTTTGTTATTTAAAGCGCTTATCTTATTACTTTACTTGGTTGACTTACTTGAGTGACAATTCTTTGATGAAATGTTTGGAACCGATGACGTCCGACGGCAGACGCTGAAGCAGGAGCGACAGCAAGAAATGCAGGTAATGAGTGCCATCGGCTGATGGAGAGGTTCTAAGATTCTTCCGTGGCCTAGCAATTCTTGGCGCAACAAGCTCAACAAAATCCACGATTAAGGAGGCTACGCGAACAACAACGAGAGCTAGTTGTCAGCATTGCTGATCCCCTGATTGGAAAAGAAAGCTCGGTGATGGAACGCTATGATCAGAGAGGAGGTGATGAAGACTGTACGTATCAAAGATGACTGAATTCAAAGTCAGGACGCGACTTCTTCTCCTCCATGCCCAACCATTCACAACCAAACACGCAATCCCAAAAAAGGCATCCATCCCAATCGTGGAATGATCCAGGAATTACGTAGGTCTCCTCCACTCTTGAAAATTGAGCTTATGGCACTTCCCAAAGACCTAATCAGCCTCCGCCATCATTTGGTCCAAAATACCCTCAAAACAATTATTCAAATGGCGCTGACTACGGATACGCACCGCCACGTCAACAATACCAGCCGTCGTTCCAAAGTCATGATCCATACCACTCCAACAATCCTGGTTACCAATCCTACCAAGATCCTTACCCAATGGTATTTACTCAGAATAAGATCGAAATGCACTCATTAAAGTTCAATCAGCAATCGCAGTACAATCGCGAACCACCATACGGAACAAGCAGTCCGCCACGCCCTCAGCCTCCACAACAACAATATACAGGAATGTCCAATATCGGGTACGGCTCTCAAGGACCTGAAGGAGGGAACAGGAACCAACGTTCAATGCAATACGCGGCTGAGTTGAGTTGAGTCGACCTTTTTACAATTGTTCTCATTGCGAAGTCTGAGACGATTCCATAGAACAACAGATGCTGCAAGACCGAGAACGGAAAGAACGGGATCGAGGATTTGATCGGAATTCAGGTGGTGCACCAACTGGAGGAGGGTATGGGTCACCTGGGTATGGTCAAATACAGGTACTACTTAAAAGTTTATTGTTAAGTACGCGTTTAACAAACAACGAAAGCATGGCGGTCTCGTCGGTCAACAGCCCCCTTACCCAAACAGTCAATATAATCAACCGCAGGAGCAGTCTTATTTTGGGAATAACAGCAGTTATGGACAGAATTCGCACCCTCAGGAGGGTATGCATTTTGGGAGACGGATGGCTCAGCAAATCAATGTTACTCATGATGTAAGGAAAACTATGGGATCTTGTGTTGACGCATACAATTTAGAAATCTCAATATCTTCAAGAATTGAATGAACAAGTGCGAATGAAAAAGGAGCGTGAAGATATGGAGAAGCAAAGGAGACGTGCCGAGGAAATCAAGGTTCGTAAAGGTAAAACCACTGTTCACTCTAACAGGCCAATGTTATTTGGATCATTAGAAAGAAAGAGAAATGGAACAGTTTAATCCATGGGGGAAAGCAGGTGCCGGAGCACCCCTTCGAAACTCTGATGGAACAGTGTCAACGAACCTTCGGAATACTAGAAGCGATGTAAGCAGAAAACAGTTCGAAGGAGATGAAATAATTCAATTTTATACTAGCCAAATAATCCTCAACAATCCCACAATATGTCCAATCAATATGGTGGTGGTGGTGGTGGCGGAATGCAACATCCCCCAGACCAATCTCAAATAGCTCAACAACTTGGGATGAACTTTCTTTCTCAACTCGCAAGTGGATTCGCTCAGCCATATGGAGCACCAGCAATGGGCATTGCCTCTCAGCAGCCACAGTCTTATGCAACAACAGGATTTGGTGGGTTTGCCAACGGAGGACAACAGCAACAGCAGCAACAACTGCTACCAAAACATGATGCACCAAAAACATTCCTTCGCGGACAAGTGAATGTGGATCAAATGCCTGACTGGCAACGTGCTGAAATCGAACAGAAACACAAAGCACAGCTTGAAATCCAAGTAACAGATATTAGATCAATATGATACCTATTAACTCTTTTAAAAACCATAAAGGAGGCACTCAAGAAACAGGTCCAAGAACGTGAAGCTGTGAAAGCAAAACTTCTCGCCGAGAAACAAGCCGAAGAAGCCAAAGAACAAGAACGGATAGTTAAAGAGCAGGAATTTCTCCGACTGCGGTATGCACGGGAACTTGAAGAACAACGCAGGAAGGAAGCCGAAACACAAGCCGAAAACGACCGCAAACTCGCCGAGAAGCAAGCAAAAGCTCGCGAAGACGAAGCAAGGCGTGAAAAGGCTATGCAAGAAGCTGAACAACGGAATAAGAACGGTCCTACTGGGAACTCAGGATCAAAAAACAGTGTTTCACAACAGCAGGAGATAGAAGCACCACCGTTCCGATCAAACTCTCCTCCTATCCCAACTCTCCGTGCGAAGAAGCCGCCACAGAATAATGGAGGGTTCCCTGTTTCTTTGAACGAAGCCATGACACAACAGCTTTCGGAATCTTTGACTCAAAAAATGGCGCATCCACCGCGTCCAGCGACACGACAAAAGGAACTGTTTTCTGATTCTCTTGAGGGTGTTCCATCTCAAAGAACTCAACCAAGAGAAAGTAAAGTGGATACAACGGCAGTGTTGGAGCAGTTGCTGAATATTCAGCGCGTGAGTATAAATTCTTGTGATAATTTTTTCCTAATGTTACGATTTGGAATATGCAGGAACTTGAAGACGAAGATGCGAAAATCAAGGACGACTTGTCATCACCCGTTCCTATATTCTTGAAACCAAAGAGTTGAGTTGAATTATTTAGTGAGCATGAGTTCTTATGAATTCCATCACCAGAAAACAAACCTACGGTCCTCGAAGACATCATGGCTTCACACCACTCTGAATTGAATCACACGTTGAAACAATCCAAATTCTTCATACCATCTGTGCTAGAACAGCAGAAAGAAATATTGGCGCAGCAAGATCGCGAAATCAAGGCACTGAAGGAGGAGAGTAAGAAATCGTACATTTGGATGAATGAGTTTCAAGAGAAGCAAACGGATGGGTTCAGTGGAATGCCGTTGCATGGAGCACAGCATCACAAGCAAGATAATAATGACGCGAGGACAAAGTATTTGAAGGATGATTTCTTTGGACAGGAGAAGCACAAGCTGGAAAAGATTCGAGTGAGTGTTCGTAATGTGACATTTGCACAATCCATCCTCATTTAAACACCAACTTTTAGGACAACCTGCAATCCGAATCGCGACTGATATTCCCAGACGGATCATTCAAGGAACAAAAGAAGGAGGAATGGCCATTTGTACAATCAGTAGAATCAAGTGTTCAGTCGTCAAGAGCAAATTCAGCATTCGCTAAATACGGACGGAGAGGAGGGCCCTCAAATAAGCAACAGCCACCTCATTCCGCAGGATCCTCACTGAACGTGAAGGGGATTGAAGCCTTGAATGATGAGAGGCTCAAGAAGCTGCGAGAACTGGATGATTTGCTCACACGACATCCAGATCATTTAGTGAATGATTTTTTAATGAAGGGGCAGAGGTAACGAAGGTTATAATAAAAAAAAGAAAGAAAGAGACATGTTCTTCGACCTGAACCTTCCAGCCGGATCCCTCGGGGCCAGCGAGTATGCTGCGGCACTTGAGATGCAGCAGCGATGTAAGCCTTGTCTGATATTAGGTTCATATGTAGTCTAACTGGGCACTGTCCATGTCTAGTTGGCGTAACAGTAGTCGCCCGCAACACCGAAGTCAAGAGTCTCTCGAATGTACCTACTTTCTCTCACTCACAATTAAATACCATCTAATACTTAACATTAAACCAAACAAGCTCCGGGACTCACGTGCAACACCCGGCCTCGCACCCGAAGTCTCTCAATCAGACGCAAAACAAACAACGTTTCGCATCCTCGAACGACTCACAATTGTTCTCGACGACTCAAACACAAATCTCAGAATCGACGCGGGAAATCAGAAACTGCAAAACTACGACGTCCTCGCTGTCAAACCACTCACGGAAAAGGCCCTGCTCTCGGCAGTAAACGCTGATGTCGACATTATTCAGCTTGATTTGTCGACAAAGCTGCCGTTCAACCTCAGGAAAACTACCCTCAACACTGCCATCCAGAAGGGAATCTACTTCGAACTATCCTACGGTCCATGCATCCGTGATCAGAATGCTCGTAGGAATATCATTAGTAATCTTCAGTCTATTCTGCGTGTCACGGCTGGAAAGCATCTGGTGGTCACAAGTGATGCCATTCGTGCTCTCGACCTCAGGAGTCCACATGATGTCATGAATCTCTTACAAGTATTTGGTCTTCCTGATAAATATGCACGAGATGCTATCACTACATCACCCCGTTCTGTACTATACCATGCCGGTGAGTATTATTATTTTTATTATTTAGAACCAGAGATTGTTTGCTGTGCAAAGTTACTAACCTCGTTTTTAACTAAATAGCTACTCGACGAGATACACTGAAAGGATTTGTCTCGGTTGAACCATTGGATGCACTCACCGAAGGCGTCAAGTGGAAAATGGGAGACGTTCCAACAGGCAAGGAGCTCGAAGAAGGCGCAGATTTTGTTTCTTTTGGGGATCTATCCGGATTTGAATAGATGATTGAATCATACGAAGTGTTTTCTACCACTTAAATACTTGCACGACCATCGATGACGAGTCTTTCGTCCTCGTAGAACTTTGGGCCTTGAATGTGAGTGTTCTCGGGCGAGGAGGACGTTCCAGTTGAAGAACCCGGGAAGAGAGTGAGACTCAAGTGAGAAGCGGCTTATCACACACACTCAACTCAGGCTGTCAAACTGGTGCTTCAATTAGAGGGACGGCGGCACCAACGAATCAAAACTGAGAATCTTTCAGTAAACTAAAGCCGACTGGGTTCAACTGATCCGCGGATTGACGCTGATTGGACGCCAAAGTCCATAACTCATAGCAGCAACAATGAATCAACGACTTGTTTTGAAGGTGGTCAGAATCACCACCCGCCAAATAACCCTCTGGCTGCAGGAACGAATATCTCTGTTAATACTCAAGTGCTCGTGGTTTCCTGACCCCTTTTCAACACAATGTCTTGAGTTCCCAATTGCAATTCCCAAAGTAATGGCAGCAGCTCGCCACGGCCTTTTAACTTTCTTAAAGGTCTATGTCGCTCTTGATTGATTATGCTCAACTTGACGGGCATTAATGTTGCAAACATACCTATTCCCAAGTTCCATCATCAATGTCCCACTCACTTGTCAAGTGTACGGCTAAGCTGATTATAAAGTTCAGATAAACTGCTGAATGCCTTGATTTTGACGTTTTCGACTTGGTTGGATGATCATCAGCATGCGCAAACCCATCAACAACATATGCCACATTCCTGTCCTGCTTCTTTTACAGTAGTCGGTCTTGATTGACGTATTTGAATCTGAATATGCGCCAGAGACTTATCGCTACGATGAAAGGGGATCATAAAAAAATCCCGAAAACAAACTCCACACACGACAACACTTGTGTCTACATACAGATAATGAAGAAAGGGGCGTCTGCAAGGTCCAACTTCGTTATTCGGCAAAGCAACATCGACTGTTATGACCCTCATCTTGTGCTCCTTACTAAAATTTGGGATTGCGTGGATCGATTTGACCAATAAGATTGCAAGCCTGTCCAAGCCCATGGTGATGCAAGCAGCTGGTATGAATTTTTTTATTCAGCGACGGATTCTTCCTGCCAATCGGGACCAACGGGGCGACAATCCAACCAATCATTGTTATCCTTGTTCGTATAAATTCCATGGCCTTTTTTGCACATCCCCCCATTCTCGCTTAACTTTTCGTGAAATCCATAGACCCAACCAAGTTATGAAGTACACAAGATCCCAGCTCGTCTTTGGAGCCGTGTCGCTCTTCTTCTTCCCTGCGTCGTTCGTGTTCGTCTGGTTCCTTATCGACAACAGTAGTTGGTGCCTCGCCGATATGTGTGTCGATAAGAACATGCATAACATGGGACCTACATTGAAATACTCCTTGATCTTTTACTACGCGTTCCTGGTTGCCACTCTTGCGGTTTCTGAAGCTGCCCGTCGAATCCCTCGTCTTCAACGCATCCTTTCTCGTACAATCACAAAGACGTCCACTATTTCCGTTGCAGAGCTAACCTGGTTTATTTTGGCGTTGGTAGTGGCTGCTGGCTGTGCTGCGATGGTTTCTTCATGATGTGGAACAACATGGTTGCGAAGCTGAAGCCTGGAAAAACAATCAACTATCTGTTTTCAACTGTCAACTACCTCTTTAACGTGTCTGGTGACGCCCTCGCTGTCCTTATGGGTTTTGTCATGATTCCCGTCTCCAAGAATTCTTTCCTCGCCACATTCTTTGACCTCCCTTACACTGCCATGGCTCGAGTTCACATTTGGATTGGCCGTGTTATCTGGTGGTTGACCGTCTTCCACACTGTTGATGGTATTATGAAATACGTCCTCAACAACAGAGACCCTCTCAACATGATCCGAGTTCCGAAAAATCCAGAGTGGGGAGACCACGACTTTGTTGGAGTCACTGGAATTGTAGCAACAGTTGCGCTGCTCATCATCACCCTGACATCGTTGGACTTTGTTCGTCGCAAGTACTTCAACGTGTTCTTCTACACACACTTCCTCGTCTTTATCTTCATTCTCTTCGCATACTTCCATGCATCCAACTGTATTTACTACATTCTTCCTGGTAAGCTCCTTTCAACTAATTCACCATCAACTCCTAACCACCTTCTGTTACCAGGTCTTTTTATGTACACTGTCGATGGATTCATGCGTCTCTACTCACGCTACTCTCCAAGAGACAAAGTCTCGAACGTTATCTTTGAGGACTGTGGCTACGTTACCCTCACAATCGCAACGAAAAAAGCCGCAACCGTCCGCCCAGGAGAATTTATGCGAGTTTGTTTCCCTGAAGTATCCAAGTACGAGTTCCACCCCTGGTCCGTCGTTCGTGCCAATGCCGAAAGCGTCACATTCTTGTTCGCCACTGCCAGCGAAAACCAGAAAGAGTGGACTTGGAAGTTGCAGGCTCTGTTGGTAGAACGTAAGGCCGCAGGCACCGTCGGCGAGGTTGAAGTCTGCTTGCAAGGCCCCTTCGGAAGTGAAATCGGGTTCTTGAATTCCGTTGGCGTGGCTGGAAAGAAGACTCCCGATATGTACGTGTTCTACGTTGGTGGAACTGGACTTGCCGCTTCAGTTCAAGGAATCGAGAAAATCTTGGCACATGAAAGCACAAAGGTTCTGTTGGTTTGGTCTGCTAGAGTCGTTGGAATGGAAAACCTTTCCCTTGTCAAAGAGCTTATTGCTAAAGGAAAGCAGACTGGCGGAAACTTGTCAGTCGAGCTTTACGAAACTCGTGGCGATGCTGTTGCGCAGGACCCTGAGTCCATCGAAAACCTTACTGCTACAAAACTTATGTCTGAGAAGAATTTGGAGGAAGTTGGACTGGCTGGTCATCAATTGCACCACCAACGTTCAGACCTTCTCGCGATTTTGCAGAAGCATGTTTCCGTTGTGGACTTGGATACATCTTCTGTTGAAGTTGGCTTGTTTGTCTGTGGTTCTGGAGGTTTGACGAAGCATGCTCTTCAAAGTTCCACTCAGTTTCAACGTGATAACAAGAATGTTCAAATCAATTTGGTCGTGGAGCCATTTGCTTTGTAAAGACCTTATTGCGTCTATATCTATATCGTGACTTTCTATATACTTATAATAAACTGAAGATATGATTTTTAAATGAAAACTTCACATGTAAATTTGTTCTAAAGTTTCCATTCAATCAACTCATTTCAATGCTCAACAAAAATGGAGTTTGTTTGCTGCTTTTGAAAGGAAAGTGCCCGAAATGTACGATAAATAAACAGCTTCATTTCCAAAAAGCCTTTTTACAAAACAACGTATAACGTAAAAATCATTCTACACAGCCGTAATCCTTTAAACTTCCGCCTCATCGTTCATCAAAAACAAAATATCCCCAACGCGACGCCAAACTTCCTCACTAATACCCCCAGAAGTGTTTGCAGGGGCAGGACCAGTGATCGCCAACCCAACCAGTGCACTTTCAAACTTCTTAACAACTCTCCGCGCTTCATCACCTCCCCTTTGTAGCGCCTCCATGAATATGCGACTGGCTTTGATGCATAGCGGGTCGTACTGCTGATTCAGACTTTGGTTGACCATTCCAGGTAACGCGGGCCTTCTCATGAGACTAATCAGAAGCGGCACAAGACTTGGTACTTTCGAGAATGTACACTGCTTAGATTTTGACATGGGAGGCATACGTGGTGTAACTGGAGTTGACGAATCAGATCCATTCCGAGCATCGTTCCCAGGTGCACCATCAATAATGACGACAAGATGGTATAAACAGGACATAGCAAGTTCCCAACAAACCAATTCCTCTTGAGTGCCAGTTGCCGAAAACCCACCAGTTTGTGGTAGTACTTTCAAGCACAACTTCAAAAGCCGCTCCAAATCCGTACATTCGGCAAACAGGTCCATGTTGTGAATATCAATCGTCAACTTCGACAGTCCATCAAGAAGCATCCAAGGCTGCAAGTCATCGCCCAAAAACGCGCTGGATCCTGGATTTGTCGACCAAGCCAAGGACAATGAGGCTGGAGTATGATGACAGGACTCCAACAAATCCGAATGTATTTGCAGCGCGTCTGATATTATGTTAGAGACAAGTTGCGCATCAGACACGCTTGCAAGCTTGACTTGGACGCTAACATTGACCAAAGCTACGAACGCCGTTCTTCGGACTTCCAATACAAGCGTTGCAGCATCCTGAAACATTAACTTCTCAGCACGGCGAAATCCATCACTCAATTTCAAATCTTCGTCCAAAGGTGTATCAAGTGAAGAGATATCATCAGGATCCAATCCGTATTCGTCAAATATACTATCATCGTCGAAATTATTGTTCTTCGAATCACGGAATTTCTCGAAGGGCGATATCCTTAACGCGTCAACTAAACATTTCACATAGTCTGGGTGTTTTGCGAGCCATGGTTGATTCTCAACAGTAACGACACTCAGATTACGAAGTATTGTTAACACTGCCAGCAGCTTCTCCATCAAAACCTTGCGTTCATCCAGTTTACTGGACGTGTAAGTCTCAAGAGATCCAGCATCAGGTTTGAGACAAGTTGCCACAGCAGACTCATGATACAAGAGCGTCCGAAAGCCAATGTACTCATCCGAAAAGCACATTTTGAGAGAAGTAACTGTCGTTTTGAGTACTTTGACAATCGCGTTTCCAAGAGGTGCATAATCCGCAAGCTTAAGAAGAATTTCTCGGTCGTGAGATAGAATGGTGAGGACATTGAGAGCATATGTTTCGTTCAAACGTAGCGATGATTGCAGTGACATGCACACATTATACAAGTCAACAGTGCCTTCGAATATGTATGAGCGTGGTAAATTAGAGTCATTAAACTTACCAAGCTGCCCCTTCAACACTCGTTTCCGTTTGTGAACTAAACCATGCAGTTTATCAACTTCCAAACCCCCATATCGTTTGAACTTTTTGGTCAAATCGATCGTTTCCTGCGGCTGTCGGTCAACTTCCAACGAAGACCGACTTCCAGTCAGTCCGACAGAACGCTGCCCAAACGTGGAAAATCCTTGATGTATTTGGTTCCTTTGAATTTGTTGCTGCACTGAATTTCCTGCTGGTTGCATTGGTGCAGCGGCAGTTGTTACAGAAGTCGCTCGCGCAGGAGGTTGCAGTGGATTCAAAAGCTTTCCACCTGGAACTGCTGCACGAGCCGCTAATGTTGACATCATCGGCGGCTTGGACTTCAAATCTGGAACAACAACGCCTGGAGTCACGGAAGCAGTGGGGGTCGTAACAGGAGCTTGCCAAGTTTCTGGAGTCTTTGCAGTTTCAACTTCCGGACCTTCCAAAGAGTTAGTTCGGCATTCAAATGCACGACACAACTTACCAACGATTCCAGGCGGTATCCACCTTGGATTAGCTCCTTTGTAATCTTTTGCATTGGGAAAGGTTTCTCGCTCAAACGCATGTAGGTAGTTCGCATAATACTTTCGCAAGGCACCAGGGGCTGAAACCGGCGCCAAAATTTGCATTCTTTCTGCAATCGCCTTCCAAGACCTCTCAGTTGATGCCTAACCAAATTGTTAGTACTTCAACAATCATAGGCCAGAAAAGAAACCTCACCCTTTCAAATCCACCAAAATCCAAGACAACGTAAAAGAGGGTATAATAGTCTACAAACTTCTGATTGATTTTTTGGGCGCGAACTTTGGAGACTCCGTTTGCATCGCATGAAAGATTTAGCCTATGGTCAAACTCAACTTTCGAGAGAATATCAACAGTCAAAACGGGAGCTGGCGGTGTTGGAGCTTTGACTGGCGGTGGCGGTTTCTGTTGCTGAAGTTGCCGTTGCTGCATCATCATTTGCTGTTGTAGCAGCATCTGCTGCTGTGCTTGCTGCTGTTGCTGCTGAAACATAGCTAAAGCAGGATTTCCTGCTCCAGCATTACCGGTCCCAAGTGACCCCATCGCCCCATCGCCCCCATAGCTCCTAACACGGCAGCACCACCGCCCATTCCACCAATCCCTGCCATTTTCGTCATAGCAGCAGCTACATCACCGCCAACTTTGGCAAGATTCCCCAGAGTCGTATGAATAAGCTGCGATATTTTCGTTCGCTTTTCATGGCACTTTGCGATTTCCGTGCGAATCAGAGCTTCTTGGGCAGCAATCATTTGAGGAGTTCCGCCACTGATGGTTGATATTTTCAGAAGCGAGCCGTTGAGTTGTTCCAGCTGATGCATTTGGCTTACGTGTGCATCTTTTAATTTCGAAAGGATTTCCATAAAGTGTTCGGCAGTCTGCGGTCCATCTTGTTTGGGTTGCTGCTTTTGTTGTGAAGACAGATTGATTGGCGTTGATGCAGATGGCATGGGTTGGGGTTTCGCATTAGGAGCTACTGTTGCCGACGCCGAAGAAGTTTGTGGTTTTGGCGTAAGAATGGAAGGAGGAGTTGATGTTTTCGATGGTTGGATGTTGTTGGAAATATTGGCTTGAGAAACATTGGAAGATGTTGATGCAGGCTGTTGAGATACTGATGCAATGGGAGGCATTTCTTGGTTCACGCTATTCATCTGTGGTGGAGTTGAATTTGATGGAGGTGGTGTTGCATCGAATGTCAAGAACTCCATTCCATCATCACTTGCTGGAGCTGTGGCTGGTTTTGCAGGAGGAGGAGGAGGCGGATTATCAGGTTTGATTCGTTTACTATCGGATAAGTTTGTTGTTGTTGCAGGAGGTTTTCGTTTCAAGTCCATTTGCTGCATCGCACCCATTGGATTCATAGATTCTGAGTTATTATTCATTGAGTTATTACCAGAAATTCCAGTTGGCAGTTTGGTAGAAAGGCCGGGAGATTGCTTCTATTCAATTGGTTCAGCCTAACTTTATGTACAGAGCAACCACAAACCACAGGCAAATCATTGTCGAATAGCCAGTCGAACGAAGGATCTACTCCAGTGCTTGACTTTTTGTTTGGCAGCGCAGCAGGAGTTTGAATTGGTGTTGATGAGTTTGTTGGAGGTTTTTGCAGTTTCAGCACGGTATTATTTGCGGGAGAGTTCCATTGCGTAGATAAAGGATTTTGAAGGGGAGGATTTTGAAGACTATTTTGCATTTGCTGTTGTTGTTGTTGTTGTTGTTGCTGTAGCATGAGTTGTTTTTGCATCAAGATTTGCTGTTGAAGGAGATTGCCAGCCTGCTGTTGAGCTTGCTGTTGCTGCTGGAGTTGCTGTTGCATTTGCTGTTGAATTTGCTGCTGTGCTTGTTGTTGGAGTTGCTGCTGGTTGAAGGCAAGAGCAGATCCGCCAGCAAGCAACGCGTTCGCAGAGTTCAGTTTGAGCAGATCGATAGGCCGACCCGCATTAGCCCCGCCCTGTTGCTGTTGTTGTTGCTGTTGTTGTTGTTGCTGACTTGGTTGTTGGAGTCCGAAGTTTGCAGCATTTGCGAACAAGTTGTTGTTCGTGTTGAATGTTCCGAGCGCCCCACCCAACAACGGGTTCATTCCCGCGTTCAACTGGGCGAGCTGTCCCAGGCCCAAGTTGTTCAGGCCTTGTTGCTGTTGGATGTTTCCGAGCAAGTTGAACGAGGACGACGACGACGCGGGATTTGACTGAGGATTCAGAAGCGAGTTCTGTGCGAGGGACTGCGCCTGCTGCAGCTGGATGTGCGCTTGTTGCTGCTGCGCGAGGAGGTACTGCTGTATGATTGAGGCGTTGATGCCACCAGCACTATTAGAAGTACTAGTACTAGTAGTAGTGTTCAAGTTATTCAAGTTGGTGTTGGTGGTGCTCTGGCTGCCTCCGCCCAGTCCACCAACTCCACTGCCCTTGCCCGCTCCTCCAAATCCATCTTGGTTTGTTTTGCGGTCCATCCAATCAATTTCAAGCTCAAGCGGAACCCCAGCCCGTTTTTTTCAAGATCGACGAAAGGAGTGGATGACAATGATCCACGTGACTTTTTTTTGGAAGGAGTTGAACGAAAAACGTGTCCCCCTTAATTTCCACACTTCTGAAGCAAGAGTAATCCTCTTGTCTATCTCACTTTCTGCTTTCATAAGACTTGACTTGCTTCCACGTAATTCTCTATCAAAACATTACTACTTGAAACATAGCATTATTTAGAGCATAAATATGACGTCTTTAGATTAATTACGCTTCTTTACACCCGCAGCAGCAGCAAGTTGTGCAAAAGCCGACTCTGGATTCTTCATTAACTCGGTAGGACTTTGCATCTCTTCAACACGTCCTGCATTCAACACCATAATCTTATCGCTGTCCATAATCGTTTGAATTCTGTGTGCGATGGTCAAAACAGTTGAATCAGCAAACTCGCGGCGAATCGTGGCTTGAATCAAAGAGTCTGTCTCCAAATCAATACCGGCTGTCGCTTCATCCAGCAAGAGAATCTTGGTCTTTCGGAGAATCGCACGCGCAAGACAGAACAATTGTCTTTCACCGACACTCATGTTTTCACCACCAGACTTGATCTTCTGCTCCAGACCTTCTTCATGTCCGGCGAATCGAGATTTAAGGTGGGAAGCCTCCAAAGCACTCCAAATCTGGTCATCCGTGTACAAATGTCCGGGATCAATGTTGTCACGAACTGAAGCACCAAACAACACTGCCTCTTGTGGAATAATAGTCAGCTTGGTACGCAAGAGATTCAACCCGAGCTTGGAAACATCACACCATCAATTACGATAGAACCTTCGTCAGCTTCCGATAAACGGAAGAGCGCAACAGAAAGCGACGACTTTCCGGCACCAGTTCTTCCCACGATTCCAACCTTTTCGCCTCCCTTGACATCCACAGAGATTCCATTCAACACCAATGGAGTTCCTTCGCGGTAACGCATCTTCAAGTCCTTGAACTCAACGCGTCCCTCGTTTGGCCAACCAGCAAGTGCAACTCCGTCATCCAAACCAGTCTTTTGAGGCGCTTCGCTTGGCAATTCAAAGTACTCAAAGATACGCTCCAAGGAAACACCGTTATTTTGGAACTGTCCAAACGATCTCATGGCTTGATATAAGTACTGCGTAATCTGCAACGCGTAACCAATAGACAAGCCCGCAGATCCAGCACTGATATTGTTTCGCTGCACAACAGCAAATACTGCAGCTCCAAACGAGATGAACGCACCAAGAACTTCAAGACGGAACTGAATCCATCTTCCAACAGTCATTGAAGTCAAGAACGTCGATTGCATTGCATCCTGAAGTTCGTTATTTTTCTCAATGTACTTGCCGGTTTTGTTAAACGCTTTCACAGTGCTGACACCCGTGAAAGTTGTGTTTGCCAAGGTGTAAATAGGAGAGTTTGTCAAACGTGATACACGCTGGAGCGCTTGAGCGGTCTTGAGGTAGTAGTTTTGGAGATAGTAGTAAACGGCAATGAGTGGGAGAATGACTGCCAAGAAGTATGGAGTGACGGAACAGATTACAATCACAGTAGCGATACATTGCGCGATACACGTCAAGAAAGCAACGTAGGTCTCGACAAGACTTTCATCAACAATCTGGATATCTCCGACAAAGCGGTTGGTAATACGTCCAAGAGGGTTGGTGTCAAAGAATGACATTGGCGAGTTCATGACACCTTCCAACATGTTCGAATGGAGGACTCTTGCCGCGTTTTGCCCAACTTTGACATACATGGTCAAGTTGGTGAACAGACTCAACGTGGACGCGAGAATGACCAAGAAACCGTAAATGCCGAGGTAGTAGCCTGTAGTATTAGTTCCACTACCAGAGGACCAGTTGGTCAACCAGATACCAGTTCCGACAGTCGCAACTTGAGAACCAACAAGCAAAACGAAAGAAAGAATGACCCAAGACATTCCAGCAGCCCGCATGTACTTGACAAAGACGGAAGCCTTAGCGAGTCCCTTTCCAGCATCTTCCTTTGTCATGAGTTTTCCCTCCTCTTCCTTCTCATCAACTTCTTCGGCTTTAACGACACTGACTTGTTTATCATCGACAACAACTTTGGTTTCAATAGAATCCTTGGAATCAGTCTTGTCGTCTCCGTCCTCCTTCTCCATTACAACATCATGAGCAAACTCTTCGATCAAGACCTTGAAAGTTCCCTCTTGGTCAATCAGTTCTTGGTAAGAGCCTTGCTGTTCAATCGTCTTGTCCTTGATAACAATGATTTTGTCGCAAGATGGAAGATGGTGGACTCCGTGAGTGACAAAGACTCGTGTCTTTCCACTGAGCATTCCACGAGGACCAATTACGTTGTCGAAGATGTGTTTGTCAACATGGGCGTCAACAGCAGACAAAACATCATCCAATAAGTAGATTTCAGCGTCGTTGTAAACGGCACGAGCCAAAGAAAGTCGTTGCTTCTGACCTCCAGACAGGTTTACTCCCTTCTCTCCGATTTCAGTCATGTCACCAGACACCAACAAGGTCAAGTCTCGGCGGAGAGCACAGGCGTCAATGACGGCTAAATTTAAAGAGTAAGGCTAGTGTCGACAAAAGTCAATTTTTACCTTGGTACTTCTTCTCATCGTACTCAGATCCAAACAAAATATTGTCACGATCGTTGCGTTCTCAATCCAAGCTTGTTGACTGACATAGGCTACAGAGCCAGACACACGCACTTCACCGGTGACTTTGTGCATGTCCCCAAGAAGCGAAGAAATGAAAGAACTCTTTCCAGTTCCAACGCGTCCAATAACAGCTGTAAGAGAACCTTGCGGGATAGTCTATCAGAGTCGGAATTAATTCATTGGACACAACAAAGAAGTACGCACTGTGTTAATATCGCTCAACGTATTTTCTTCAGCAGCAGCATCCCACTTGAAAGTTCCATTTTTGACAGCAATAACGTTTCCATCCTTGGCGATTTCACGCTTGACATTAGAATCATCCAACTCCTCCAAGAGCAAGAACTCTTGCATACGATTCAGCGAAATGTAACAAGCAGAACCTGTTGCGAAAATCCAACCGAGGTACATAATGGGCTCAGACAAGATATTGAACAGAGACAAGGACACGAAAATACGACTAGCATTAAGAGCTTGATCTGGAGCAGTGTTGATGATACTGTAAACAGCGAATGACGCCAACGAAACGAAAAGAGGAGCAACCGAGCCGACCAAGGTCTCCCATGACTTCATGATACCAATAGACTTGATAGACTTGAGTTCCTCTTGACGAGAATCACTAACTCTCTTATGGAACAAAGTATCCCACCCATAAAGCTTGAGTAACTTGATACTAGCGAGAGTTTCGTTCACGACTTCGATACGAACGTCTCCGCGGGATTGCTTTTCGTCAAATCGATTCATGAGGATTTTACCAATCGCAGCTTGGATAGGAATCGCGAGGAGAATGACACCGAGACCGGCGAGACAAGCAACTCCGAGTTGTTGCCACAAGAAGTAAATTGCAACGGCAATTCTGACTGGAATACCGATTGGGTCAAAGAAAGCAACCATGAACCACATCACGTGTTGGGTGTCAGCTGCCAGCATGTTGTTGATATGACCAGTGGATGTAGCTTGACGAGCAGTGTTGGTGAGATTGAGAGACTTGCGGAAAATGGAGGTGCAAAGGGCTGAACGAATTTGATACCTGTTTCATCGTCAGTCCCATTTTAAACATTTAATGAAAACTCACCCTACACCCAAGAAGTAATAAATTGCTGAATATTCATTGTGACATTCAGTATACCATTCAGCAAAATTGCAGCAGCAAGAATGTAACCCATATAGTTCTTTCCATTAGGGTCAGCGATAAAACTTAAGATACTGTCGAGCAGCATAGGCTGGATAAACACACAGATGAAAGAAATCCAGTACTGGAAGAAACCGACAATCAAAGCTGGATAGAAGGCCAACAAAAGTGCACGAATCAACCAAGGCTTCTTGCCCTTGCCTTTTGCAGATTCAATTTCCGCCTTCCAACGAACTTGGAAGCGGTTGATGATTGCAGAACTTGACTGACTGCGGTCTGGCTTCCATAGGTCATCGAGTTCCAGTTCTTTCTTTGAGCCCTTGACAAGAAGTGGTTGCATATACCAGTAGGTTACACGAGAAAAGACGTTCACGTTTGAACCAAGAGGAGTTGGACGGACCCTTTTTCCAGTTTCAAAGTCTTGCACGAATGTCATGTTCTCAGGATGAATGATACGGCATTCAAGACAGCTTGAACAATAAAAACATTGACCAATGCATCAGTCTGTCCTAATACAAAGCGGGTTCTGATGCGAATGACCCATACGATAAAGGCAAAGAGCCAGTAGAGCATGAGTCCAGTGGAAGCACGGGCCAAACGTGTGTGTTCAACATAGAGGGAAGCAGCTGCACCGATAGAGGCAGCAACGGAGAAAGCGGCAGCCAAAGTGACTGAACCACTAGAAGATGAGGAGATAGCGGCAAGGATAAGAGCAGCAAGAGATGCAATAACTGATAGCAAAGAGGTCATTCTGTTGGCAGTGATATGCCATTTTGTAAGACGAGGTTCAATGACTTTCTTGTGACGGAGGTAGGTCAATCTGAAAGCTGCAAAGAGGATGGCAGCTGATGACACAACAACTGAGAGGACGCTGGTTTTCACTCAGTCAGCCACAAAACACAAGTATGTTATAACTTACTTCTCTTCAAAGCATTGACTGAAGTCTGCGGCACCGCTGGCGTCCCAGACCGTGAATGCTGTCGAACAGGACATGCAATTTGGATGAGATTTCAAAGCCTCCTTCCGTTCCGGGATCCAAATCGTGGAACAAATGAGTGATACAAGCTTTGCCACATGACAAATTCACGTATGATATCAGTTAATCATCTTTTTCTTTCCTCTTCCACGTTTTGCTGAATCGATGCGATATGCAAAGCACAAACAATAATCCTTGTTGGGTTCCTTCAATGAAATCATGCCACAATCCACAAATCGCCTCTGTAACCTTCAGTTACTATTTTTCGTCACGTTCATATTACGTTGAAATGAATGCACAGAAGTTGAAGTGACCTTGTGATTCAAACCCTAACTTGCAACTTAACCAGAACTTGTATGATACGCGGCAGTGATATATGCTTTTCCGAAGAAATTCCATTATTGAAGGAAAGAAGTATGTTTCTTCCTTCCTCGTTTCAGAAAAGCCTCATTAACCGTCATCAGCCTTCTCAAGCACCACAGCCGCATTTGACCACCAACACCCACCGCAACCAGCAATACCTCATTAAATGATACCTTGCCTCATAGCAGTAGTCCTAGTTATGGCATCCACCGTGCTGACTCAGTCGACCAATTTGAACGCCACAAACACAGCCTTTCTTCTTCAGCGACACAACGACTTCCGCACTTTGAACAAACTGTAGCCACTCACCTGGAGCGATGCGATCGCAGCACACGCTTCCACGTGGGCCGAGACTCAGGCTGCGTTTCCAGGCTGTGCATCCTCAACGCCAAATGGAGGAAACGATAACACAAACTATGGTCAGAACTTGGCCTATGGATCAGTTTCTTCGAAAGATGTGGCTGTCTTTCTGCCTGGATTCGTGGACTTGTGGTTGAAGGGGCCTGGATCACCCGGTTTCAATGAAATGCTGCTTTGGCCGAATACGGACAGCCTTGGTTGTGCTGTTGGATTCGGATCTGGATGTGCCATGCTTGTTTGTGACTATTCCTTGACTGGGTCTATTCCTCAAGCTGTCACAACAACGGCTACATCCAACTCTACAAGAAGTATTACAACGGGTACATACTCAACTTCTTCCTCTTCCTCTTCCTCTTCCTCTTCCTCGACTACTTTCACGTCTTCAACTTCTGTTTCTACCACAGATTCCACTACTTCGACCACCTCAACCACCACTTCAACAATTGCATTGACAACCGGTTCCATCTTTGTCCAGCCAAGCTTACCAACGAATAACGCTGGATCCGACGGCCGCGTTATCTTGATTGTTGCAGTTGTTCTCGGAATTGCTGCCGTATTTGGTGCCATCCTCATCGTTTACTTCTGCTGCAGAAGGAAACGAAACTACAAGAACAAGCGAAATGGAGGGTTTTATGGAGACTTGAATTGAAAACCTCTTTTTCGTTTTACATTCCATTCATTACGCTTCTGGTTCCTTAAGTTGCATTTATCCTCATAACTTTAGTTTTTTGCAGTATCATATATGAGTTTATTGTATCAAAATAATAAATTACGCTTCCTTTACGCCCGCAGCAGCAGCAAGTTGTGCAAAAGCCGACTCTGGATTCTTCATTAACTCGGCAGGACTTTGCATCTCTTCAACACGTCCTGCATTCAACACCATAATCTTATCGCTGTCCATAATCGTTTGAATTCTGTGTGCGATGGTCAAAACAGTTGAATCCGCAAACTCGCGACGAATAGTGGCTTGAATCAAAGAGTCTGTCTCCAAGTCAATACCGGCTGTCGCTTCATCCAGCAAGAGAATCTTGGTCTTTCGGAGAATCGCACGCGCAAGACAGAACAATTGTCTTTCACCGACACTCATGTTTTCACCACCAGACTTGATCTTCTGTTCCAGACCTTCTTCATGACCAGCGAAACGTGCTTTGAGATGAGACGCTTCTAACGCACTCCAGATCTGATCATCAGAATATAAGCGACCTGGGTCAATATTGTCACGAACTGAAGCACCAAACAATACTGCCTCTTGTGGAATAATGGTGAGCTTGGTGCGCAAAAGGTTCAATCCGAGCTTTGATACGTCAACACCGTCGATTTCAATGGAACCTTCGTCGGCCTCGGACAAGCGGAAGAGAGCAACGGACAATGACGACTTTCCTGCACCAGTACGACCAACAATTCCAACCTTTTCGCCTCCCTTGACATCTACAGAGATTCCGTTCAGCACCAACGGAGTACCTTCACGGTAACGCATCTTCAGGTCCTTGAACTCAACATGCCCTTCTCTTGGCCAGCCAGCAAGTGCAACACCTTCATCCAAATTAGTTTCTTGAGGAGCCTCACTCGGTAAATCAAAGTACTCAAAGATACGCTCCAAAGAAACACCGTTATTCTGAACTTGACCAAACATACGCATTGTGTGGTACAAGTATTGCGTGATTTGAAGCGCGTAACCAATAGACAAACCCGCAGACCCAGCCGAAATATTGTTTTTCTCGACAACAGCAAACAGAGCCGCGCCAAATGAGATGAAACCTCCAAGACATTCGAGACGGAACTGGAGCCACTTGTTGCAAGTCATTTGAGTCAAGAAACTGGTTTGCATATCGTCCTGGAGAGAATTGTTCTTTTCGATGTATTTTCCAGTTTTACCGAAGGCCTTGACGGTGCTGACTCCAGTGAATGTAGTATTGGCCAAAGCATAAACAGGGGAATTGGTTAGACGAGAGACACGTTGAACAGCCTGGGCAGCCTTGAGGTAGTAGTTCTGCAGATAGTAGTAGACTCCAAACAACGGCAAGATGAGAGTCAAGAAGTATGGAGTCACAGAGCAAATAACAACCACAGTCGCGATAGATTGAGCGATATAACTCAAGAAACCCACATAAATTTCAACCAAACTCTCGTCGACAATTTGAATATCTCCGACGAAACGATTCGTGATTCTTCCGAGTGGGTTTGTATCAAAGAACGACATTGGCGAGTTCATAACGCCCTTGAGCATATTGGAGTGGAGGACTCTGGCGGCATTTTGTCCAACTTGAATGTACATGGTCAAGTTGGTTGAAAGTGTCAATGCCGACGCAAGAATGACCAAGAAACCGTAAATTCCGAGATAATAACCGTTTGAATTGGAACCAGCGCCGGAAGACCAGCGGTCCAACCAAAGACCAGTTCCAACAGTTGCAGCTTGAGCACTGACCAAGAGTACGAAAGACAAAATGACCCAGATCATTCCTGCAGCGTACATATACTTGACAAAAACAGAGGCCTTGGCGAGACCCTTTCCAGCATTTTCCTTGGTCATGAGCTTTCCTTCCTCTTCCTTCTTTTCCTCTTCCTCTTTCTTGACAACGCTGACTTGATTATCGTCGACAACAGCTTTTGTCTCAACAGAATCTTTCGAATCACTGTTGGTGTTGTCTTCCTTTTCTAAAACGACGTCATGGGCAAACTCTTCGATCAAGACCTTGAATGTTCCTTCCTGTCCAATCAAGTCCTGGTACGAGCCTTGCTGCTCAATCGTCTTGTCCTTGATGACAATGATTTTGTCGCAAGATGGAAGGTGGTGAACTCCGTGAGTGACAAAGACACGAGTCTTCCCACTGAGCATTCCACGTGGGCCGATGACATTGTCGAAAATGTGTTTGTCGACGTGGGCGTCAACAGCAGAGAGAACGTCATCCAACAGGTAGATTTCAGCATCATTGTAGACAGCACGAGCCAAAGAAAGACGCTGCTTTTGACCTCCAGAAAGGTTGACTCCCTTTTCTCCGATTTCAGTCAAGTCTCCTGCAGAGAGTAGTGTAAGGTCTCGGCGCAAAGCACAAGCATCAATAACAGCTAATAAATTGGGTTAGAGACGGGATATTTAGAACGTCAAATACATACCTTGATACTTCTTCTCATCATATTCAGAACCAAAGAGAATGTTGTCACGGACTGTCGCGTTTTCAATCCAGGCTTGCTGACTGACATAGGCAACAGAGCCAGAAACACGAACGCTGCCGCTAACCTTATTCATTTCTCCGAGAAGAGCTGAGATAAATGAACTCTTTCCGGTACCAACACGTCCAATGACAGCTGCGAGTGCTCCTTTTGGAATCGTCTACCAAGAGAGTCAGCCGTCGAAAAACTATGATCAAAAACAAAGAAACCAACCGTATTAATATCATGCAGAATATCTTCTTCGGCGACAGAATCCCATTTGAAAGTTCCATTCTGAACTGCAATCACATTTCCGTCTTGTGAAATCTCGCGCTGAACATTAGAATCATCCAACTCTTCCAGGAGCAAGAAGTCTTGCATACGGTTCAAGGAAATATAACAAGCGGAACCGCCTGAAAACAACCACCCCAAAGACTGAATTGGATCAGACAAAATGTTGAACAGGTTCAATGACACGAAAATACGACTCGCGTTCAGAGCTTGATCAGGTGCGGTGTTGATGGCAATATAGAGAGCGAAGGAGACCAAAGCGACGAAGAGAGGCGTCACAGAGCTCACAAGAGTGTCCAAACTTTTCAAAACACCAATTGACTTGATACTCTTGAGTTCTTCATGACGGGCATCCATAACACGCTTGTGGAACAAAGTGTCCCATCCGTAAAGCTTGAGAAGCTTGATACTGGTCAGAGTTTCGTTAACCACCTCGATACGAACGTCACCACGGGCTTGCTTCAAATCAAATTCTTCATCAACACTTTTCCGATGAAAGCTTGGAGTGGAATAGCAAGGATAATGACGGCAAGACCACCCAGACAGGCAACACCAAGTTGCTGCCAGAGGAGGTAAATACTGATGGCGATTTTAACTGGAATACCGAGGGGAGCATAGAATGTTGTCATAAACCACATAATGTGCTGTGTATCGGCGGCGAGCATGTTGTTGATGTGTCCGGTGGAGGTAGCTTGTCTTGAGGTATTCGTCAGGTTGAGGGACTTGCGGAAAATGGCAGTACAGAGAGCAGAGCGAATTTGGTATCTTCATGAATAAACGATGTTAATTAAATATAGCGGACGAGAAGCCAACTCACCCGACACTCATAGAAGTGATCCACATTTGCACGCCCATCAACACATTGAGGAGAGCATTCAACAAGATTGCCACAGCAAGAACGTAACCCAAGTACGAAGGGGCTTTAGGATCCGCGATAAAACTCAAAATGCTTGCCAGCAACAGCGGTTGCATAAATGTACAGATGAACGAGATCCAATATTCAGCGAAACCGATAATCAGTTGAGGATAAAAGGCCCTCAAGAGAGCACTAATCAACCATGGCTTCTTTCCCTTAGCGTTGGCTCTTTCAATTTCAGCCTTCCATTGAACTTGGAATCGATCGAGAATCGCAGAACTTGACTGACTCTTGTCTGGACGCCACAAGTCGTTCAGAGTGAGTTCCTGCTTGGAACCTTTCACCAAAAGAGGTTGCATATACCAATACGAGACTCGAGCGAAGACGTTAACGTTTGAGCCGAGAGGAGTTGGACGGACTCTCTCGCCAGTTTCGAGATCCGCCACAAATGTCATGTTTTCCAACACAAATGAGGCAGCATTCACAACGAGTTGAACAATAAAGATAATGACCAGCGAATCTGTCTGGCCCAATGAATATCGGGTACGAATTCGAATGATCCAGACGATTACTGCGAAGAGCCAGTACACCATGAGTCCAGTTGAAGCACGGGCCAATCTGGTATGTTCAACATAGAGCGATGCAGCGACACCGATAGATGCCACTAAGCTAAAAGCAGCAGCAAGAGTAGTAGAACCACTTGATGAGGTAGAGTTGACTGTGAAGATGAGGGCGACAATGGCTGCTACAATTGACAGCACCGACGTAATCCTGTTGGCAGTGATATGCCATTTTGTAAGACGAGGTTCAATGACTTTCTTGTGACGGAGATACGTCAATCTGAAGACGGAAAAGAGGATAGCGGCTGCTGACACAACAACTGATAGGACACTGTCAAAACAACCAATCAGCTAATCATCTCCACTTCAGTCTCACATACCTCTCCTCGAAACACTGACTGAAGTCTGCAGCTCCATTTGCATCCCAAACATTGAATGCAGCTGCGCAGGACATGTTGTTTGGCGTCCTGGAATTGGATGAAGATTTTTTGTGTTCCCACGAAACAACCATTCCGGTCCGAGATTGGCTCCGATCCGTTTTCAAAACCCATGACATGTGATTGGCTGTCATCGTTCCGAGACTAGCAGTGGTTTCTTCACCACAACCTATTAACATCCACATCTATTTCTTGGAAGATGCGCAATCCACATCATCGCATCAATATTCGATAAATAGAATTTTCATAAATATTTGGTTGAAACGCCACCAACCAAATTAATGCTTCAAGAAGCCTCTCCCGAGTCTGCCGCCTTTCCACCTGAAGATGTGGCCAAGATTGAGATGCTCGGTGCTCAAATGGTAGCACGATCCTTCTTTGGCGGGGCACCATTCATTGGCTCTCCCACTGCTTCCTTGTACGGAATGAAAGACCCCGAATCCAGTCAACTCACAATCTTCTGCCTTCGTGACACCGAAACCCGCCCAGTTACTGCAATCATTGACGAATTCGGCAAAGACTCAAAGCGAATTGATTGGTGGGTTGGAAAGTCCACTCCATCCCAAACGCAGAAATTGCTTGTTCCTCAGCTTTTGGAACGTGGCTTTGAGAAGCAAAGGCATCAATGTGGGACCTGATTATCGATCCACGTACTTTGAAGGCGACACCTCCACCGCATTCGTTTGAAATTGAGGAGGTTACTGACAGAACCAGTTTGAGTGATCGATGGGATTGTCTGGCGAGAGAATTAGGATTCAGCGAAAGCTTCCGTTCTCGTGGGCTTAAAGGCGACAGCAGTGTTCCATATGGACCTGGAACCAGTATCCGCTATTTTGTCATTCGCTCTCAAGATTATTCATCTGTGGATGCAACTGCCAGTATTTCATTCTTTGAAAACGGTGCATACATTCATTTGGTTGCTGGCCCAGATGCAAAGTCATTTGCACTCGTCTGGCACACCCTTACTCTGGCAAAGGAATTGAATGTTGGCGTATTGGGTGTGGATACAACAGATCCAGCTGTAAAAGAACGATACGAAGACTTGGGATTTGTAACTATTCCCAACCTTGAAGGGTATGTTCTGAAGCTTTGATTGCCATCCCTACATCCACTTGGTCATATACGACGTGCAAATAAATACATTTGTTCATAAATTAACCTCTCAATTTCCAAAATAGTCTCCATGACTCCTCACTTCTACCTTTCCACCGAATTCCTCCCCCAACTTGTAAGCCAAGTAATCCTATCAACGCTTGAGGTTCCTTTGTTTCATATCGTTCTTGTACTCCATCAAACTCTGTGAGCGAGACCATATTCATACCCAAAACAATCTCTTCAAAGTCTGGAGAGCCTTCATTATTGAGCGGAGATGGTTCACGTCTGCCTCCGCACTCAACAGATTCCATTTCACGCATCATCGCTTCCATACATTGAGTTAGAGGGAGCATCGCTCCAGCTTGAACACCTCGCTTCAACTCCGTTTCTTTCAGTTTATGCACAAAGTCCATCATTCCAGCAACTCTGTCCTTCAGCATATTCCACGTAAACAGCTGTCCAGCCAACGGCGCCCAAACAGGATCCATTCGACATTTCACGAACCAAAAGACAATCATGGCA
Organism: Rhizoclosmatium globosum; assembly: GCA_002104985.1. Lineage (NCBI taxonomy): Eukaryota > Fungi > Chytridiomycota > Chytridiomycetes > Chytridiales > Chytriomycetaceae > Rhizoclosmatium > Rhizoclosmatium globosum. Next base: position 39,184 of record MCGO01000135.1, on the reverse strand, counting down.
TCAAAGATTGGGTAAACAAGGAGCTTCAAAGGTCGAAAGAAAAAACCTTGCGAGATGTTTCTCGTTCCTGCGTCCATATAAAACGCAATCAAACAAGCGATTCGGTTTGCAGCATCAAGTGACTCTTGGATTGCAGATATAATGATGGAATGCTTTTCTGGCGTTAAGAAGCTTGGTACACAGCATTTAAGGCTGGACAGGTATAATTTAGGGCGAAGGAGAATGGACGCACTCGCTAATAGGTTCATATTGACACTAAAGACAAAGGAATATCTTGAACTGAAATCGCAGATAATTGGTTCAGAAATCGAGCTGCATCCGATTCAGAAATGCGGAATGAAGATTCAGCAATCAATAGGATATCGATAGGAGCACTTTGATGGATTTGTATGAGTCGAGAATTCAATGCTGTTGTTGCTTTGGAGCCAAATAAGTCATTGATGGAATTGGGTGGTATATAGAGGTGCCGTTTTAGATCACCAAGCAGGGCATAAACAGCGGATTCGGCTTTGGCATGTCGACAATCAGTGAAAATAAGGTGTGGATCGTAAATTTCTGTAGGCGGTTTCATCCATTGATCGGAAATATTTATGTACTCGGTGTCGATAGATAAAGCATATTCCCATTGATACCTATTTGTATGGGATCAGCTTGAGAAATGTGAACTGAACTCACATTTGATAACTAGCCCAGAACGCCCTCCTCCTTCCCTCCTTTTCTCTCGGACTTAAATTCAAGTGATATAGCCAGGGCGAATCATCAGGATCAATATTCATTCGAAGGTTTAATATAACTTCCAACGCCATTTTCAGAAACGCCCTCCCGATAACAGGCTGGCCTTTCCCTTATACCAAACAGTTAGTAATGAATTAAATTGAAGAGGAATATTCACATGTTGAAAACAGATACAGCCAATAGAGGGATTGGATAGTTTCAACAGTTTGTTCCTGATTCATGGCCCATGCTATAGCCTTTCTCGCCCGTTTATAGTAAGATAGAGCAATTGTTTCAGGTACTGGTGGGGTTACAACATGTGCACTGACAGCTGCTGAAATGAGTCTAAGAAGGTGAGTGAAACACGTTAGGTAAGGGTTCATGAGTTACTAATACCACCTCAGAGCAGGAGAGCTTCGAAAGTAGTTTCGCAAATGCAGGTCTCCGTCTATGGAAAACATGACTGGAGGAGATTGGCCGTTGTTTGTTATGTATCGATAGACAAGTGTCCAGTCGTCCTGCGTTGGCATCAGATCGGGATCCTCGATTGTCCAGTTTGCATGTCCAAGTGATTGTTGAGGGGAGACAGGAGACGGGTGGTGGGTGTAGGAGGGAATCGGAGACAGTTGTTGATTGGGAGTGATGGAAGGATAGTGGCATGCTACCCTTGCCATCTGGCATGACACACATCCAAGTGGATTCAAATCACAGTGTATCCGTTCGTCGTAGCAGCGAGAGCAGGGATGCATCAAGGGTATTGTGGGCAGGAATTTCTTGGATCGCCGTTGTTCCCGATAACAATTTGTGGAAGAGCAGCCTCATCGGGGCTTACTTCAAGCCTCGGAATATTTTACTTATAAATACAGAAGCGGTTCTTATCTTTTCTAACACCGCAGTTTCCAAAACAACCGCCACGACTCTTCACTCCTCCCTCGCCATCGCATTCCCCCACCTCCACCTACTTGAAAGCCCAGAAGACCCAACAGAGCCTGTGGCTCTTTGATTTCAAACTGTTCTCGAGAACCACTCTTTTCAACGTCATCCAGAGAGATAACATTCATCCCCAGCACAAGCTCATCCCAATCCGATTCTGTTGTAGTTGCTCGCTCCACTTTTAACGAAGTCGCACCCTCCATTTCCTCCATCTCTCGCAACATAGCTTCCATACACTGATACAACGGCAACATAGCGCCAGCCTCAGCTCCACTCATCAACTGGTTCGACTTCAACCGTCCAACAAACTGCATGAGCCCATCCACCCGTTTCTTCACTGCATCCCACCCAAATTCATCTCCAACAACATACATCCACGCAGGATCCATTCGACATTTGATGAGCCAAAACACGATCATAGCGTCAAACACGGGATACACGTGAACAAACATGGGTCGAAAGAAAAATTCAAGGCCCCGGTGAACAGGAATTTGTATTTTCCCGTTCGCAATGCCAGAGAAGAAGGACGTTAGACTTGCGATTCTGTTGGCTGCATCAAGAGATCCTTTGATTGCAGATTCGATAATCATTTTCTTTTCGGTGCTCAAGAAACGTGGGTTGCAGCATGATAGACTTGAGAGGTATAGTTTCGGGCGGAGAAGTATTGAGAAGGATGCAAAGAGGTGGAGGTTAATGCAGAATACAAAGGCAACGTCTTGAACAGATACAATGGATAGTTGTTGGACGAATCGATCAATATCACTTTGATTCATAGATTGAGGGGACTCCGTAATCAGAAGGGTATCATTGGGAATGGACCCATATAATTTGAGAAGCCGTTCGTTCATTTCAAGAGCAATATCAGACCAAAACAATTCGTTGATACTCTTTGGAGGAAGAGCATGTATTCGCTTCATGTCACCCAGGAATTCAAATACATCTGATTCAGTTTTGATGCATCCGCAGTTGCTGAAAATGAGTTGTGGGTCGTATACTTCGGAAGGCGGCTTCATCCGTTCATCTGATATTTTGAATGAAAAGGTATCGGTCGATATAGATCGTTCCCAATGATACCTATTGACATCTGTTTTAGATTACTTAATTTGGGGCTTCAAGTGCAAATACATCTTATAGCTCGCCCAGAATGCCCGCCGCCTATCTTCCTTTTCTCTAGATGATAAATTCAATGAGAAGAGCCAGGGAGAGTCGTCCGGATCAATATGTAATCGAAGTGCGACGATCATTTCAAGTCCCGATTTTAGAAACGCCCGTCCAATGACAGGTTGCCCTTTCCCTGTTCGTAGACTTAGGACTTCGAATACAGAAAAGTTCGTCACTTACAGACTGCGAATAGATATAGAAAGAACAGAGCTTGAACAGTCTCGACTTGAGGTTCTTGTGACATTGTCGCAAACACAGCCTTCCGTGCCCTCCGATAATACGAAAGAGAAACTTGTTCTGGCAGTTTCGGAGAGGCAATGTGTGCACCGAGAGCGGAGGTAACTAACCTGTCGTTGAGATGATTCGTCAACCATCAGAACTGCTCCACAACACCTAAATCATACCGTAACACAGCAGATCTCTGAAAATAGTTCCGCAAGTGATAGTCTCCATCGATGGAAAGCAAGACAGGCAGGGATCTCCCTTTGTTGGTAAAGTAGTTATGGACCAGCCTCCAATCTTCCACTGTCGGCATAAGATCTGGGTCTTCCACGATCCAGCCAGTGTGAAAAACTTCTTGCTTAATTATTTGCGGAGATACAGGAGAAGGAGGGTGTATTGGATGGATGAACTGGATTGAGCTTGTTTTTGGCACATATTGACACGCAACACCAAAGTAGAGACACGAAGCACAGCCAACTGGACTTGGTTCACAGCGAAGATTAAACTGATGGCATCGAGCACATTGTTGTGAAACGAATGATGACATTGTCGGAACAGGTTTTTGCGGATGATTTCAGCGTTACACATTGATCAATTGGGGGAACTAGTGGCGAAACATCCGGCAGTTGCCTTCGTATTAATATCGAGTTATTTGGAACAGATTTATTATACATTATTTCTTTGTTAGAAAGCATTAGACACACATGGCTGATCAACAGCGAAGGTACATCTTCACATCCTCCATCAGCAATGGCTTCCACCCATCAACCAATCAAGCACCTCTCTCTTTGCTTAACTATCAATGTATCTAACTTCCTGTTCTAGGGCCTCCAACGCCACTGTCTCCAACAGCAACCCATCCACCAACACACGACCCCTTCTGAACCGGTCCCTCCGCCAGCCTTCCATCCAACTAGCATCGTCACTTCCAGGACCGAGCCACTTTGTGACAGGTTTAGTACTGTCTTCTAATACTGTCTTCTAACAAACCACCCACCTCAAACAAAAGGCCCTCCAACCAGAACACACTGGAAACCAGACACTTCGGCACCCACGTGCGAATCGTGCTCAACCCGATTCACGCTTCTGACGCGGCGCCACCACTGCCGAACCTGTGGCGGCATCTTCTGCGGGCCGTGCTCAAAGTTTGTCGTGCGCCTCGACCAGAACGCAGAAGTGCATCCCGCCGGCGTCGAGAGCCGCGTCTGTGCGGACTGTTGGGCCGAGTTTGGGCGCCGGGCCGAGGCGTTGCGTGTTCAAGTGAACAGTGCGGGTGCGAGTGCGAGTACGAGTACGAGTACGAACACGAACGAGGGTGGTGTAGATGGTACAAAGAGAACTGCTCAAGATTTGGATGGGGTGAGGAAAGATGCAGAGGGAGACAAAGAAGAAGAAGAAGAAGATGAGGATGATGATGAGTTTGATGAAAGTGCTGTGGCAGCGGGTCCTGGACGCGCTTTTGGTGAGTATTCTTGGTAGTGGTGTTTGTATTCAGAGCTGATCTTGAATTACAGGTTCAGATCGTCGTGCATCTGTAGATGAATTACCCATTGCTCAGAGTGTTCCATCTGATTGGTCATGGAGCACTTTCTAGATATCCATCAAATAATAGTCTGATAAAAGGGTGATGAAAAAAGTTCCAACGGTTTTCTTCATGATTGAAAATACATATTGCCTATTTTTGCAGAATACATTAAGCGCAGTATTGGTTGACTTGAAGAGAAGGAAGCGATGTAACCGCTAGTACTCAACAACCACTGTAAAGGTCTGTTCAAACAACCTTAATTTCGTGACCCAGCGTTCACGATTTCCGACATCGACCATCAAAACTTGTCTTAAACTAGGAATCATTTTCAGAGTCTCCAAGGCTTCCATGGTGGGTTCATCGTAATCGAACGTTTCCATGGTGGTTTCTTCGTAACCGAACGTTGTCTTTTGACTATACACGGACTATTATTGTCTGGTGAAACCATCACGACTGCCCGTAGATTACACATAGCCTCCCAAAATGAAGGACTTTCTCGTACCAATGACAAAAAATAGTCCAAGGATGGTGTCCCCAATGCAGTCAAATAAAGTCTAATTGTCTCCAGCTTAAATGGAAGGTCAAGTACTTGCTCCAACAAGAGCAAATGATCCAGCGATTTTTCAAACGATAAATGTTTTAAGCTTGGAGGACACCATTCAAGCACTTCTCTGGGAATATCGGTACGGCGACTACTAAGATTCAAGCACTCCAGATTCCGACATGCCGCGAAAGTCCAATCCATTAAATTCTCTGATGGATAATACATTAGCTGCCGAAGACTTTTGAATTCACGTATTTCCATCTCATCAAGATAAAAACCCAAAGTTCACCAATCGAAGTGCTCGATAAACCTCAATGGGTGGGCCATCATTACCATACTTATCGCATCATCGTTTTCGTCGCTGTCTTCATAAGCCTCAATAAATGCCTTGATGGGTCTACAGTTGGTGGCATTCGCGATTAGATCAGAGATCTTGATAGACGAGAACCCAATCAAAGAACCAATTGTTTTCTTCAAGTAATCATTGAGATGGTCAAGGGTCTTGAAGTTGGTCCACAATCGTTTTGGAACGTCGATTTGAACAAAGACATCGGCATGCGTCTTATGGTAACAGTTGGCGACCAATGGGTGCCTGTATGGGTTTAATACCATGGGCGTGATGGCTGTCTTTTCGGGTCGAGTTTTGACGGATGTTATGTGGACTCTGCACCAGGTCGGAGTTGAGGTGATTGATCTGTTCCAATCCCTGCACACAAGTCGCAACTCGCGGTACTCTTCCACAGTGTACGATACGGGGCAGTCATTCAAGAGAGCCCTGAAGATCTGTTGCGTTGTTTCGAATGGGAGAAGGTTCATTTTTCGAGCATAAGAATCGTTATTATAAAATCGATTGATAAATAGGAACAACCTTTCAAAGTTTCCGACAACAGAGAATTCACAAATCAAGTTCTAATAGAGGCAGGAGACAGTCGCAGCGACGACTACAAGAATAACACTAGCATTCCAGAACCCTTTTGCAAAACATATACGGAAGTAACTTAAACCAACCAATTTATACACCATTATCTTGCCTCAACCAAATAAATAGTCCATCCCCAAAGTCCGACACAAATCAAAACCGTACCAAAAAACTACAACAAACAGAAAATTAAAGAACCAAGAAAAAAAAAGTAAGATAAAACGCTCAAAACCATGAAGAATTCAACCAAGAATCCCAATAGCTCTACCAACCTTCTTGAACCCTTGAAATATCCAACTTCCTGCAACGTCTCCTCTTCCACAATCAAATCATCCAAGACTCCATCATCCTCCTCTTCCTCCTCTTGTTCATCCTTGCCAACAGGAACATAATTCTTGGTGCGTTGCTTCTTGACCTTTTCATTTTGACCCCGTCTCACAAACTTGACGCGTTCCTTAACGTCAACAGCTGAACTCGCCTCACTCCACTCCTCCACATCCCGTTCCTCGTTATCAAAGTCATCAACCTCAACATCAGGCTCCGAAACACGCATCCGTTTTCGAAGACCCCTTGAGTCTGTCCTGGTGTGTCGGGGACAGCTGTAGGAGCCTCGACAGAGGACACAGTGGCAACTGCACCACGACGGCGTTTCCCGCCTGCAACGGGTTCAGCGGCAGGAGGAGTCGCGGCAGTAGCAGAAAAGTGGAATTGTGGTGTATGGTTGAGAAGAGCTTTCATGTCATATTGCTTGACTTGTTTGAGAGGGGTTTTGGAGGTAGTAGGTGCGGTTGTGGGTGGTTGGGGTGCTGCAACAGTTGTTGCAGAATTCGTAGTAGAACGACGCGGAGATTCCCGTGGTGGAAGTGGAGCGGCAGCTTTAGAATCATCTTCTTCGTATTCACTTTCCTCTTGTTCTTCTTCAATCACGAGGGTGCGGGAGTTTTTGAGGGGACTGTTACAGGCATTTGCTGCAGCGTTGGAGTTTGTTGAGAGGCGGGATACAGATGGAATAGTAGGTTTCTTCACGAATGTAAAGTTGAAGGAGGTGGGAGAGCCTGGAGTGGGCGGCGGAAGAGTCATTGGCAGGCTTGATGTTTCATTGGACAATGAAATAGCCGGAGCAGCATCTTCTTTTGGTTGACTCGTGGTTGACTCTACTTCTTGAACGGTAGGCTCAACTCTAGTAGATGCGCGTCGTCTACTTCCTGTTTTTGGGGACGCGACAGCAACAACATTTTCAACAGGTGGCAAATCAAGAGCAGGACAGGTTCCATTAAGTGACTTGTTTCAATGGATGCAATAGAGCTCTTGACGCGTGACGAGGAAGAAGTTGAAGTGGTGGAAAAGCCTGGGCCTTGAATTCCTTGGTGACGTTCTTTTCCTTTTCTTCACTCGCCATCTTCTGCTGGCGCATCTGACCAAAGAGAGCTGCTTCAAGCACATCCTTCTTCGCAAGAGCTCCCGTCACTCTGCGCACACGCTGAGCCTCCTTCAGTCCCGGCGTTGACACATGCACCAGACTGCCACCACCACCACTCTGCTGCGCGGCTTCAAAGAAACCTCTCTTTGCCGCAACGCCGCGAGTCTGAGGAAACGCCGCGTTCGCGTTCCTTCCAACTTTGTGTTTTTCGGGTCAAGTTTTGCAAGTTCCGAATTGACGCGTTTTGTAGCGACTGCAGCTTTTCGAGCGGGCGTCATTGGCGGCGCGCTTTGCCTTTCGTTCACGGTGGTGGTCGTTGCGGTGGCGGCTTCGAATGCGGCGCGGCGGTCTTTGAGCGACACGGGCACTTCGACGAACCAGCCCTTTGCAACTGGGACGAGTTTGGTTGGACTTGTTGCGCTGGCTGCTGTGGTAGTGGCAGTGGGGTAGTAGTACTGGTGGCAGCAGAGGCAGCAGTAGTACGGCGGGTGGACTAGAGTGACGAGTAGGTTTAGTGGTGGTGCGTGGTGCTTTGTTTTAACTGTCTAACCCGCGGTGCTGCTGTCTTCGGCTTCGGGCTCTACTGCCGGTGCTGCTAATGCTACTTCGACAGTTTCAACTAGAGCCGCCACGACTTTGGCTAGCGCTGTTTCCTCGGCTGCGGTTGATGCTTTTCTGCGTGTGCGCGGTGCCATTTTCGGACAAACTCAGAATAAAAACCAAGAGCGATAGAAACGATTCCTTCAAAGTTTTAGCTGGTACATTATGAATAAATCACTTAAGTTGGTTTCATTGAAGCATCGAAAATGTTTCTTTCATCAAACACATTCGCAGACAGACACACACATAAAGAAGACCTGAACCTATTCATATAGTGCTATGTCTGCCTAAAGGTTTTATGTAGAAACATGATATCAACTCTACAAGTATGTTTCATGCATTAGTAATCTATTGCACACAACATCACCTCCTTAACGAAGCAATGTGCAGATGGCGACGCCACCTCGGAAAATTTCAATATGATATCACTCCCATTTCTGTTATCTACGAAGAAAAAACAAAAAGCGGAGCAGGAAGCGCCCATCACCGTTCCCTTTTCTGCTGCCAAAAATGTCATCCCAACCTTCAGACTTCACTGCCACCAGTGCGTCCAATGTTGCTTCTACAACAGCAAAAGGTGATCCAGTGATGCATACCCAACCAGAAGGAAAGCTGCACCGAAAACTGAAAGCGAGACATTTGGTACTGTTTGTTCAAGAGTCGACTGTCAACTGATCCTATTCATCTCACAGGAAATGATTGCAATGGAGGAACTATCGGAACTGGTCTCTTACTCAAGTCCGTGAGTAACTGCTCGTTTCCTATTTTATGCTCCCTTTCGCTTCTCCCAAGCCGACCTATCACTTATCACCCATCACCCCATCGCCTACCACCTATCACTTACAACCACATCCTTTGCATCTATTTAACAACAGGGATCTGCAATCTACACAGCTGGACCCCTCGGTGCTCTCATTTGTTTCGTCATCGCCGGTTTCCAAGTCTTTTTCGTCTCATCCGCTATCGGAGAAATGGCCGCCTTTTTGCCTATGGAAGGAGCTTTCTCGCATATGCCAACTCGATTTGTGAACCCTGCGTTTGGATTTGCTTCTGGTTGGAATTATTGGCTCTCATGGGTTCTCGGAGTTCCTGCTGAAGTACGTATCTCGTTATCGAAACTAGCCTTTACTTATTTACTTTATAAAGTTGTCGGCGATTAGTTCGTTCATGGCGTTTTGGACCACTGCGATACCATCTGTGAGTGTTTCTTCAGATGACAAACCATTATCTCCTATATCAGCCTTTACTTTATTGACTCAATTAATATCAGTGGGCATGGACTGCGATCTACCTTGTTCCTGTTGCATCCGTCAATTTGCTCGGCGTTTCTTCCTTTGGAGAAACCGAATTCGCACTTTCACTCATCAAGGTCATTGCGATTGTATTTTCCTCTTCATTTCACTTCTCATGTGGTTCGGTGTGGGACAATCCACTGGTCCATTGTGGTTCGTCAATTGGTCTCCAGCTCTTGTCGGTGACGATTCGTTGACTCGATTTAACAATATTGCGTCTGCAATGACAACTGCGTTTTTCAGTTTTGGAGGAACTGAGTTGATTGGATTGACAGCATCGGAAGCTGAGAACCCGCGAGTTTCAATTCCAAAGGCAATCAATGGAACTTTCATTCGGTGCGTCGTCAATACTTCTCCTCTCTTCTCTCATAATCTAACACCATTTTGAAACCTCTCAATCTCCAGAATTCTCCTATTCTACCTTGGTTCAATTCTCATGATCGGACTCCTCCTCTCCCCCGACAATGAAGTCCTAGACCCAAACAACCCCGCCGGAATCTCACAATCCCCCTTTGTCTACGTCTACAATCCTTCGGAATCAAAGCCGCCGAACACATCATGAACGCAGTAATCATCCTCGCAACCCTCTCCGCCGCAAACTCCTCCATCTACGCCTGCTCCAGAACATTAACCCGCCTCGCAGAAGAAAATTCCGCCCCAAAGTTCCTCGGAAGAGTCGACTCCCGCGGCGTTCCCGTCGCCTCCGTCGCGCTCTCCATCCTCTTTGGTGTTATCGCAATTATTGGGGGGTACCTCCTCTCTCCACAAGACGTTTTCAACTTCCTTTCAAACTTGATCGCCCTCGCAATCGAAATCAACTGGCTTATAATGTCATACACGCATCTCCGATTCCGCGCCGGTTTCCTTGCTCAGGGGTACAAGCTCGCAGATTTACCATACGTAGCACCATTTTATCCGTACGCGGATTATTGTCGTTAGTGATGGGTCTTGTTGTTTCAGTGTTTTTGGTGTTTGGGTCGTTTTATAATGTTACGACGTTCGACCAGAACTGGTTTATTGCGCAGTCTTGGTTGTATGCCGGAGTGCCGCTTACGATCTTGTGGTTCTTGGGGAAGGGTGTTTGGGATGGCTGTAAGAAGGGAAACGTCTTGAGTGGGTTCGCGCTTGTTCCGTTAATGGAAATGGATTTCGAGACGGGACGGTATGTTGAGGCAGAGGGAGAAACTCAAGGGAAAAAGCAGGGGTTGTTTACGCGGTTGATTGGGAAATTGAAGGGTGGTCGGTGACATTCACTTTCAATTTATGGGAATCATAAGCAATAAATTAGACTATGCGTCAACTTCACAAGAATTTACAAGAAGATTTGAAGGTATTCCTAGTGATAATCGGAGAAACGATGAAGTCATGATAGCGCGAAGAAACCCAATAATTTTAATTATTCAATCAAACGCCAAATTAGGCTCGTTTCTAACCTGGTCTTCTCGAATTGGGTCTCAGAGGATCTTTCCATTCGATTGAGGTATCGCTTGGCAGTTCGGACTAAAATATCTTACTCATACATGTGCCAATTTTTCGGGTTTGGTGGGCAGTTCGGGAGAAAAGGCGGTAGTTGAGTCCCTTCTTCCCTTTTTTCTCACTTACTTTCTCAAATTGGTGTCAAATAGGATGGCTTATCAATTCCCAGCCGAAATCACACAGCAGATTGTCAGATGCCTTCTTAACGATGCCCCAGTCTACACAACTGTCAAAGAGATCCTGAAGCTTCGTTTGATTGATCGGCAGTGGAACAGAGCTCTTACCTCAACGCCATTGAAATGCAGAGTACTTATTCGATCAGTTAACTCCAATCCTGAACCATTGGTTATCAAACCGATGACTTTGAGTCCTTATGAGTATCCTCTTGTCGCCAACTGCCATCATGATACCTACGCAGACGCTTTCGTCAAATTGGACATCCCTTCCCAACTGTGGCCCACTCTCACCACTCTTCAGTAACTGAAACACTATCTTAAAGGATTAATTGGAGCTTCAGTCGGTTTCTCTTCCGTTAATATCACAGATGTTACTGTAAATGCGTCAAAATGCAAACCAATCAAACCATATATTGACATTTATGAAGACACCTTTTTGGACGAAGACTTCGACGAAACAATCGGAAAGGCGTTTCTGCTTGACTTAAAGCACTCAAAGCATGGAGTACCGCCAATACATCTCTATCGTGCAATCAACTTTTGTGCCCCGGAATTTTTGGAAATGGACGAAGCCGAAACCTTTTATCAGGAGTTTGTGGGCCTTCGACAACTTCTCATACCGGTACCAGACCGTTATTTTCTTGACGGCTTTACATCCCTAAATGAGTTATCATGTCTGGTAATCGGTGATATGAGCGAACACTGGGATGTAGTTAATTACTTTCAACCAAGCTTAAAACATGTCTGGTTTCGAGAGTTTGATTACTGCAGTCAAAGATGGAGCCGAGGTGATCCAGCACCTTTCAAGTTCAAGTTGAAATCGATTCAGCTTTCTGCGTCTGCGCAAGTTGACCCACCTGCGGTGGATCATTTCATGCATCTTGTTAGAATGGATCCGGTGTTTCGCGAGTATATGTCAGAGCTTGAAACTATTGTCATCTCATTGCAAAATGACCATCCGTATCCTTCCCTTATTACCACGACTGCAATATTTGATTCCGAACCTTCCATGACAGAATTTTTTGGCACCTTTCATGGGATGTCTAATTTGAGGCGTTTTGTACTGGTGGATGTGGGTGACAAGGCGAAATTGAGACGATTGGTACAATCCAGTGACTGGGAAAAGGGATTTCGTATTATAATCGAGTAGTGTTTGCAGCATTGCAATATCGAATAAAGGTTGAACAGAGTTCTCTTTTCCTGAATGGCTCTCAAAGCACTACCTCTGGAAACAGCACAGCTCATTTTCAAGAGTCTTTTGAATGATTGTCCCTTATCGTACAACCTTGTCGAGTACCGGGCTTTGAGACTGATCTACGATCTGCCTATGGGCCTCTACAAAGCCATCCGAATTCACGAAGATATCGATGAGGATTCTATTGATGCACCAAACGGCGAGTTCATTCATCTCCGACAGTTAATTTTCGGCTATTCGTTATCAGTGTTTTACAGTAAGAACTTCAGCAGATGCAAGGAGTTGGAGTGTTTGGTGATTGAGTCTCCTAACAACTATTGGGAATCTCTTCAACATTGCCCACCAACTTTGAAACATTTCTGGAAAATAGCTCTGATCACCTTCAGCATTCGCGTTACAATATTGACGACGAAGTTGTGGTTCCTTTTAAACTAGAATCAATTGGCCTTTACGTAACTGGTGATTCTGGAGAGATCAGTTTGGAGACTTTTCTTCACCTCGTTCTCAAAGTTCCAGAATATCGAGAGATATTGTCTGATCTTAAGACGATTGTTATTTCTTTTGAGCAAGAGTATGGATCGGACTTTAGTGATGTATTTGATTCACCAGAATCTGCAATATCTGTTTTGAACACACTGAAGATGATTCCAAGCCTGAAATACCTTGTAATGGACAGGATTGGAGACAAAACTCTGTTCAGTGCTGCAGCCATAATGTTTTAGAGTTGTCTTTACAGAATAAATCGCAAAGTTATTTATTTAATTTGTTGACAATGCTCCAACACATACCACTCGAAACAACCCAACATATTTTCAAGACTCTTCTCAAAGATGCTCCCGCATCATACACGATGAAAGAGTATTGTGCATTGAGACTAGTCTGCAGAGAGTGGAACAAGGCAATCACTGCAACTCCTATTTGGTGCAGAGTGCACATTAAATCAGTTTCCGTGGACCCCGATCCGCCATGCATTATTCCGATGACATTGAATCCATATGAATATCCTCTAGTCGCAAACTGCCATCACGATACCCATGCGGACTTGTTTGTGGCAATCAATGTTCGTCGTGAGATCTGGTCTACCTTGAGTACACTTCAACAGCTCAAAAACCATTTGAAAGAATCAATCGGGGCAGCGATTGGGTTCACCTCGGTTCAGATCACAGATGTCATCGCCAATGCGTCCAAATGCAAACCAATCAAGTCATACATCGATTGCTACGAAGAAACCTTTGAGGAGGAAACTCAAAGCACTTTCATTGAAGAAATCCAAGATTCTGCAAATGGGATGCCGCCCATTGAACTCTACCGAGCCATTACGTTTGAGGCGATTTGGTTCTATGAAGAAGAAGACTCAGCGAATACCATACAACCAAGTTATAAAGAGTTTACTGGCCTTCGACAGCTTGTAGTTGCCGAGCCTGATCGTTACTTTAACGATAGTTTCACGTTGTGTAAGGAGTTATCGTGTTTGGTAATCAAATCAGGAAGCCATATGCATGAGTTTTGGGAAACTATCCAACGCTGTCCTCCAAGCCTAAAGCATATATGGTATCACGAATTCGATTATCATTTGCCGTTTTTGGTGGATATTAAGGATGTAGAAAGCCATCACGAAGTTGCAGTTCCCTTCAAGCTGGAATCAATTGGGCTTTCAGGATCAGGATACGTTGATCCTACAACCATTGATCGATTCATCGAGCTTGTTCAATGTGTACCAGCCTATTGCGAGACTTTGTCGCGCTTGCGAACTATTGTCATGTCAATTCCAAAAGAGGACGACAATGATAAGACGACGTTGTTTGACTCCGAGGAATCTACGACAGAATTTTTCAATGCTTTGAAGCTTATTCCGAGTTTACAGCAAGTCTTGATTGTCACAAATGAGGCTGAGAAGTGGAATTGCGATGTGAAATTGAACAAATGGGACAAAGAGTTCAATATTCTGATTCTCGTTAATTAGATGGAGGATGTATCTGGCGTTTTGAAAAATCGTGTTCTTAAACTCTTGTTTTATTTTGTTGAAATTGAAATGGTTCTCCCACTCATTCCACTTGAGACAACCCAGCATATTTTCAGGACTCTACTCAAAGATGCCCCAGCATCGTACACGATGAAAGAATATTGCGCATTGAGACTAGTCTGCAGAGAGTGGAACAAGGCAATCACTGCAACACCTATTTGGTGCAGAGTCCACCTTAAATCAGTTTCTGTCGACCCGGCTCCGTTATGCATTTCTCCAATAACGTTAAATCCATACGAATATCCGCTGGTCGCCAACTGCCACCACGACACCCATGCGGACTTGTTTGTCACGATGAATATTTCAAGCGAAATATGGCCCGCTTTGGACACTCTTCAACGGCTCAAAGACGACGTAAAAGAAAGTATCAGTGCCTCAATTGGTTTCTCGTCAGTTCAGGTCACTGAGAGTATTGCAAACGCATCTAAATGCAAACCCATCAAACCATTCATTGAGGCTTATGAAGAAACCTTTGGGGAAGAAACTCAAAGCACCTTCATACAAGCCATCAAGAACTCTAGCAAGGAAATGCCGCCAATCGAACTTTACCAGGCTATTAATTTTGAGGCCATTTTCTTCTTTGAAGACGAGGAAGAAGATGATGCTAATACTGATGCAAGCTATGAAGCGTTTACGGGACTTCGACAGCTGGTAGTCGCGGAGCCCGATCAATACTTTAACGAGAGTTTCACGTTGTGCAAGGAGCTGTCCTGCTTGTTGATTAAATCAGGAAGCCACATGCACGAGTTCTGGGACACCATCCAACGCTGCCCACCAAGCTTGAAGCATATTTGGTATCAAGAATTCGATTTCCATTTGCCATATCTCACTGATATTGATAACGTTGAAAACCACGAAAACGCTGTCGCCGTTCCATTCAAATTGGAATCAATTGGTCTTTCTGGATCAGGTTACGTGCATCCTACAAGTATTGATCGTTTCGTAGAGCTTGTTCGACGCGTTCCCGCATATTGTGAGACGTTGTCACAACTTCAAACCATTGTTATCACATTACCGGTCGAATTGGACCACGGACGAGCTGTAATGTTTGACTCAATCAAAGCAACGACAGAGTTCTTTGATTCTTTGACATTGATTCCGAGTTTGCAGCAAGTTTTGCTCATCACAAATGAGCAAGAGAAGTGGGAGATTGCCGTGAAACTTAACCAGTGGGATAAAATGTTTAAAGTTTCTATTAGTAGCTTGGAATAAAGTTGTTTGATTGTGTTTTGAGAAGAACTTGAGGAAGAACACAGAAAGATGATCCACATATCCTCTGAGGCCATGCTGGTCGGTACTGATATATTTCCATGCATTCAATTGAAGTATTTGACAGGTTACAGTCTATGTGCTGGTTCCCATATCGTTCTTTCTGTTGATGAAGTGTGCCATATCACACACCATATTGGCCATTTATGGTCTCACAGTGACACACATCCTTGCAATTATCCTTCGAACAGAAGACTCTCAGTTAGACGGCCTCGCTCGAGGCTCTTTGGCGACGTACCTCAACTTTCGTTTCGTTGAAATCTGTGCGCTTCCTCAGTTGAGTCTTATCCTCTCCTCTGCATTTTAGTAACTATCGTTCAGATCACTTGTATGTAAATGGAACTTCAATCAATACGTCTATTTTATGTTCACAAGGGACCCAATGCTTCCATCCGTTTTTGGCAAGAAGAACCCACTGATGCATCGATACGAACAAGTTAAATCAGTAGTTTCGATAATATGGTACCAATCAAAGCGTATCATTGCTCACGTAATCCTGTACATCCTCGCCCGTGCATACCTCGAAAAGTACCCTCAAATGGCTAGCAGTTGGATAATTGCACCATGGAATCTATCAGAAATGATGCACCAGCTTATTTCCAAAAAACGTACAATAAACTGATAAAAGGCCCCTTTCCATGGTAGAGAATGTGTAAAACGAAAAGAAAAAAATAAACAAAAAAGTAGCAGTGTATAAAAGAATAGGCGGGCTTGCGAAGAGGCATGTGAACGGAAGAAAATGGATTGAAAACAAAGAAAGCAATTAATGGAATTCGTGTCTCCATACTCTCAGAAAATTATGGCACAATAGCAGCAGCGTCTTCCTCGTCATACCCATTTCCCTCCTGGTCAACTCCCAACACAGTTCGAACATCAGGAATCGTCTTGAGTCCCATCATGAATGGCTGCAATTCCAATAATTCGTCATCTTCCATGTCGTTGTACCAAGACTGACATGGGACTGCGTTTTCGGGTTGGAAGGCGTACGAGTAAGCGGCATTATCAACAATGATACAATCTGTAAGTGGACGGCCGAGCATAGAAAGATCCTGAAGAAAAAATATTAGATTCTTATTTCGAGATGTGAAATGACTTCGGCTAGAAGCCTTATTTATGACTTGATTGAGTGGCGTATGTTCGACTCATTCACTTCACTCAAGATTTGCCTGAAAGAGACAGCCAGCACATACCTTGACATATGCGCCGTTATAGTACACACAATGCTCTCTAAACAGACGGTGCTTGATGACCTTGCTCCTGTCCAACAAGTCCAATACGGGGTTCGCATAATTGGACATACTGGCCGTAAATACAACCACCTCAAACTCTTTTCCCAAGTTCTCCAAGAAAGAATCAACGTGCGGCCTTTTCAAGACGTATACGTTGTGGAATGTGCCTTCAATGTCGATGGGGATTACGAAATCGGCGTTGGGAACAGGTTTGAAGGAGGAGTGGACAAGAGTTTCGTCAAGGTCTAGAACAAGGCACTTTTTGCCGACGTCTTCAGGGAGAATTTTGGGAAGAAGGTACTGTTTGGGATAAGTGTTGGTTCAGTTAATGAATTGAGTCCAACTGAAGAAGGTTCTCACCTCGACAGATCCATCGTCAGAGGTCGGAGGGGTAAGAGGTTCGGCAAATGGAGTAACGATAGGATCGTGGGAGCCTTCTCCGTCTTCCAACACAGACTCCTTTGAAATAGTCAAGTTGCTCTCCTTCTTCTTCACCAGGTGATCATCAGTCTTCATGACTTGCGGCAGATCAATCTCGGCTGTAGACGAGACCACAGAATCCGTTTTGATGGCAGCTCCAGAGTGAGTTGATTCGACATCGTCAGCCCCACAGCATCCACAAAAGAGGCGTTGGAGTTGTTTGAAGAAGGGAGGGGTGGCCTTAGCGTCCTTTTGTTGCTGGTTCAATGAAGACTGCGCATCTTTTGGTGGAATTGGAGCGACTTTGGAGGATGGAACTGTTGATGGTTTTCGCAGTTTGTGTGGGTGGTGGTGGATGGTTGCTGGAGTTGGAGGTTCGGGAACTTGTGTGATTACGAGGGAAGGATCAAAGCCAAGTTCGTCGGCTTCGGTGGCAGTGGTAGTAGTGGTGGTAGTGGTAGTGGTAGTGATGGTAATAGCTGGGACAGTTGAAGATACAGAAGCATCTTCAACTGGTACTGCCACGGCTTGCACACTTCCCGCTTCTTCCTCAACCACAGTAATTGTTGCCTTGGTCTGCTCGCTGCTCATTTGTCTATTGTCTATCTATCAGGAGCGTCTAAAGGCGTCTAGGCTATGAATGAGGCGGGTGGTGCTCGTTGGTTGGTTGCGTGCCAATTTGTGAGAGCCTAACCTGAAAATTTTCACTTCCTTTCAAAGAGAAGATTGACTTTGTTGGAAGCTGTCGGGGGCACAAGTTAGAAGCTGCAGTTACAACGGTGTCACTGGGCCGATTCTTTCTATTTGGACGCGAGACTTGCTTCGATGCGAGTTATATTGGTCACTTATTTTGAGTTACAACTACTTCCCATGATTTGTACTGAAGTTCCATGATTAATCTGACGTACGTTTCATTAAGAGAGTTAAAAATGAAGGAGGTCGAAATAATTAAGGATTCGATGCTTGGCTGTCACATTCCCATCAAATTCGTTGAGCCCTGTGTACTTGAGAGTAATAATTAAGTTGTTGTTAATGCATGAACAACTCCGAGTATCCATATTATTCCCATACCCCACGTGTTATTTGGAATCATCATAACACGACTTCGGAAACCCTCTTTTGTCTTTCTCCAAATGCCACTACAACACATTCATCCATACGCCGTCGTGATCCCTGAGTGGGCTTCTCTGGTACGCTATTCTTTTCTACGATCACAACACGATGCGTTATCGTTATCAACTGACGCCGATCTTCAACCCCAACTAACAACTGCACAGCCTCTCATCTTCTCAGTGCTTCCGTTCGGCCACTTCCTTCTTCTTCGCAACAAAAGCTTATCCAATGAATTCGTAGCATGGACCGGATTCATTGCAGCGATCATGCTTCCTCTAATGTTTCCATGCCCCAACCTCTTTATATACCTATGTGGAGCCGCCTCATCTCAAGTAATTTACGCTTTGCGTTTCTTACAGCTAGGAACGATTGATCGGTAAGCTGTCATGACCCATACAGCATGCATCTGAATCAAGGCTGATCTTAATGCTTAGCACACTCAACTCCTCGTTCTCACTTCCTGAATACGTCGAATTCATCATGACGGGTGAAACAATGCATTTACGGAATATTCAGGAGATTGCTTTTCAAAAGGAGAACCTTCGACGAAAGGAAGCCAAGCTGCCTTTGAAGACTGCAAAGAAGCGAACGGGTGAAATTTCACCGCGGGACTTTACTCTTCAGTTTTGGATTTATTATGTCGTGAGAATGGGATATACACTTGGTGTGTATATCTTTTGTTTGGCGTATTTCCGAAAGTATGGATACCAGGTACAGTATTCCACCATTGAGGCGAATCTGACTTTATTTATAATAAGGAGCGTTTTGGAGTACTGACATTAGGTGACTGGGTCGGTTTACGTGAACACCTGATGTTTTCTGCTCTTGTTTTGATGGCATTGGAATTTAGTAAGTCTCAACAGTAGAATTAATTCGTGAGTTAACTCGATTTATTCTAGACTTTGGAAATGTCAACATGGGTGCCTCATTGCTTTTTGGAAGCCCATTCTCATTCTCATTCAACTTCCCATTCCTCGCAACTTCTCTTCGCGACTTTGTAAGAAACCATTTGCGCATACTTTCCCACACCGCAAAAGCTAACTAATATTACAGTGGAGTTTCAGATGGAACAAAACAATCAAGGACATTCTGCATAGCCTCGCCTTCATTCCAACACTCCGTTTCCTCTCCTCAATCAATCCACCAATCTCCCCGAAATACACAGCCCAAAACCGAACACCAACGGCGCATTTGATTCTCGCAGGTCTATCTGCATTCTTCCTCTCATCTCTCCTGCACGAGTTTTTGGTCTTCATGTATTTGCCCTCACAACCAGCTGGCGAGAACTTGCTCTTTTCCATGGGACAAGGAATTCTGACTTTTGCACAAGGATATGCACAGAGAGCGACTGGATTTGGAAGTAGTTGGGGAACAGGGGTTGTGGGCGATGTGCTCGGATGGGCTGGATCCCTCGGGTTGTTGGTTTGGATGAGCCCATTGTTTACGAGACCATATGCAGCTGACGGGTTATTCGTAAACGGTTTTACGATTCCTGTGCCGGATTTTGTGATTGAGTATGTTAAAAGCTGCATCTGATAGAGTATTTACGCCTTTATTCTGGGACAAATAATAAACAGTACAACACACTCTGGTGTAGTTCCAAACGGAATCCCTGAAATTTGGGAAATAACTGGTGGGTTTACTACAGAATCTACTTGACAAACAGCAAGCCGTTTACTGTTTGTCACTTTCATTTCATAGGTGTTTTTTGTAAAGTATGATTTTTGAAGCTTTCGTGTAAGGACCAGGTGAAGCTTTGATGAGTCAGGAACCCTCCTTAATATTTCAATTATTGTGTTTGATGACAAAGAATTCCCATAGTCTTTGCATTCTCCAGACAGCCCGCACGATGTTGAGAGATCCACCTTCTCCTTATTAACAGATCTTGTCAGGTTTCCAAAACATCCAGGAGAACTGAGAATCCAAGCTGGCCAATGAATTCCAGGTGGCGACAGAAAAGGAATCTGGAAATTATCGAGAACAGAAACGGGAAGACAAGACATGTCAATTGTCAAATCAGAATTGGTGAGAGATCGCTGGAGGCTGTAAATTAACTCATTGAGAAATGATTGAATTAGTATTCCGTTAACCCCTCCACAATGGGAGGCCACACAAACGGTAGTTGCGAGGGTTGATTCCAGTTCTGTTCCATCATTTGCATCTTGCGCAGCATTTCCCAAGTTTAAAATTTCTTGTCGTGCTCTGGAAGTGTTTGCATAATGATCAAAGTAATGCAAGAATGGCACTTTTGCAGAATCTATTATGAAAGCATTCGTTTTAAGCCCACCCATCAATGATAGATACAGAAGGATATCAGATTCTATAGAAGGAAACTAACCAACCGCAACCCCAAACATCTGAATGTTTCGAAATTACTTTTTGATTTTGATATCTATTTTATGAGATTGTTGTTCTGAAGTCATAATGTGTTATTTCAGTTCATTAATACCAAGGGTTCCCTGCATGGAATGTAATTTTCAGTTCGCAAATAGATTTATGTAAAGGAGAGAAGAAAGAGAAAAATAATTATGCACGGAAAACTACATAAACCACATAACACTCGAAAGCTCACTCTTGACAACACCATAGTTCATCACCCGCACAACGCCTCCTTCACCACTTCCATCTCCACCTGGAATGCCCTGTGATCCAGCACTGCTCTTGACGAAACCAAGAGATCCACCAGTACCAGCACTTCCATTCTGCTGATTCACATTAAAGTATCCCGAAGCCCTACTTCCAAGCGTCCTTACAGGCCCAGCCGCAAGATTTGCCATCGACATTCTCTTATTCAACGCACCTCGCGATCCATCCAAACCAGGTGGTCCACCCGCAGACGACGATCCGTCCATACTCAATCCAGACATTTGTCCAGCAAGACCACTGACAGCGCCAACCATGCCTCCAACATTTCCAGCAGCACCTGTGCTCAAACTTGCGACGCTGCCCATGCTTGCGGCACTCATGTTCGACATCCCCATTACACTCGCCATGTCGCTGAACCCTTCCAACCACCCGTCGCCGGTTGCATGGAACCGCGCGCGGGCAGCCACGAGGTGTGCGTAGTACGCGGGTGGAACGACACTAACAGATCGTGTCGCACGACAGTACAGGTAACACAACCTGTACGTCAGTTCTTGAAGCGAATCCGATGTGAATCTGTTTTCATCATAGAGGACATGGTAATGTGTTGGTTTCGATGTACCCTGGAGACCTGGGTGGGAGCAGAGGTAGAAGTCGAATTCTGAGGGGTGGGTGACACCGGTTTCGACGACTGTTCCGGGGAGGACGTTTCCAGAGCGGTCGGAGTCTTCTTTACGAATAGGGAAGAAACGGGCGTGGTGTCGCTTTTGGACGACAATGTAAGTGATAGTAGGGCGGTAGGATGCTTCGAGGGTGGAACAGGCAAGTCTCATCGCTTCGATTTCTGCTTTAAGGACCTCGTGGAATTGTCCTTCGCTGACTCCATCACGGAAGAAGCAGATACGTTCTGGCTTGGCACCACAGGTTTGGTAGAAGGTTTTGAGGAGCTCAACAACCATCGATGCCAAATCTTGGATCATTTCCTGGCGACCCTTTTGAACTCGGATGGCAGCAGCATAACGAGAACACTGCGCATCCATGGATCCAACAAGAGCTGCAATCGACTGAGTAGATGCAGAACCAGGAGCGGGATGCTGTAAACCAGTATGTCAACATACAGTCATAATAAACTCGTAAAAACTTACGGTAACATCGGCCCCAAAGATAATAGTAGGTCGCTCACTCACAAATGGCAATTGCGCGTTACTCAAGAATGAGTTCATACCACCCAACTTGACATTCATCTTCAAACAGACATTCGCACAGTACTGTCTTTTTGCCGCAAACATGTGCTTGGCCTGAATACATTGCGTAGCGAGACCAATCACCGTGTCACTCACACGTTTAATCTCAGCGTACAATGGGACACCCGTGTTTGGCAAGATACAAATCACAAGCTGAGGACGCTCCTGGAAAGAGTTTCCAGCAACCATGTAAGCATCAATCAAAGTCTTCTCCACGTTTCCGTGTGGGTTGGCGTAGGAGATGGGTGGTTGACGGTTTTGAACAAAGACACCGCATTCTTCGCAGGTTTGGACGAGGAGGGTGATGAACTTTTGGATGGATTGGACGGGGTAGTCGTTTTCAGTACCAAAAGCGACAACGGACCAGGAACGGATTGTCACTCCCTGAGCGACCATTTTGTCACGCAAGTTCCAGGCACCTTCGCGAGGAGTGATAACTGGTTCTTTGGAGGCAGGGTGGTATGAAATAGCGGGGGCTGGGAGAATACGGGAGTTGACGATAGCCATTTCGTGGCCGATTGTCACGTCGAATTCGTTGAGGTACTCGTTATCACGCTGCTGAAGAATTGTAATACCAGCGGAAATCTTGTTGGAACGCACGTGAGGAGGTTGACAAGTGAACTTGATCATTTCAGCCGTCTGATCAAAAAAGTAATTGTTAGAGATTTGCATTGGTAAAAAGCAGAATATTGTCAAAGATCAAAAAAATAAAAATAAACAAACCTGTCGCTCATTCAACTTTCTCAAATGTCTTTGTCCTGGAACAACTTCACACACTTCCATTGGCAAATACACAAGTTTGGCTGGGTCACCGACAATCAAACAAGGCAAGTGTGGAAAGTAGAGAGGCGCATTGTACTTTTGCATAAAGTAGTTTGCAACCGACTCTTCCTGACCCGTGGAGCTCAATGGGAACATAGTTCGTGAAGCAGGGGTCAAAGTAATACGAGCGATACGGTACTTGCGGCGAATTTGTCCACGGTGCGTAACGGCAACTTTCAGTCCTTTCAAAGTCTTATCCAACTTCACACGGTCCTTCTCAGTAATGGGAGCACGGAGATCATTTGGAGTATTTCTGTTGAGAATTTTGGCAACCATTTCGACCAATGGACCTGGTTGAAAGAAAGCAGTGGCAGAGACGTCCAAGTTGATGAGCATTTGTCCACGAGTTGGGCGAATGGACTGGTGGAAACCTTGCCAGAGTTGAGCACCATTTGCAATAGGAGCTGCAGAGTCGGGAGTATAGAAGCAACGGCCGACAGTGGTGTACATGAGCGATGGTCTGTGACGCAACAAGATATCGAGGGCTTGGATAGCGTCAAATGGTGTCTCATTCGTACGACCTTCCAAAAAGAGTCCCAAACGCTGCATATTGATTTCGCCTACTTTGATGAGAGCTAAAGTAAACTTCTTTGGGCCGTTCCTGAAGATGATTGATCAGTGAGTATTGGTATGCAGACAGATACGAATATCCCAAGCACTCACTTCTTTGCAAAAGGATCGTCATTGTCATAGTAATCCACGGTAAATTCGCATTCATTTTCAACGATTGGAAGGGGTCTAGCCGAGTAAACGTTCTTGCGGCCGTCAAAGACAGGTCTCACACCACCGAGTTCACCGCTGAGGAGAGCTTTAAGGAAGGGATCAGTCGCCTAACACACACCGAGTAGCTCAACACACACCTTCATCTTCCCACAGCTGGTACACTCGTCTGTTCTTTGCGGGAGGAACCTCGGGGGTGATGACGACTTCGTAGTGGTGGATTGGGCGCTGAGGAAGCGTCTGCACCGGAAAGAAGTTTGCGCGCACTTGGATTGATCGGCCTGAGCGTCCGAGGGCCGGGCGCAGCGGGAAGGCCGGGCCGTTGAGCGACACGGAAGCGGGGACGACCGAGAGTGGGTTCAGGGACTCCATTCGATTGGTTTGATTAATTGCCTGGTATTTGGTATTCTAGAGATGGTTTCTAGGTGGAGGCTGTGGTGGTTGTTCAGAGGTTGTTTTCAAAGAGAGAAGCGATCAGTCCAAGCTGCTTTGATTGTGAAACGAGTCCGGCCCCTTCCTGCACAACCCCCCCGCTCTCCCCCTTCATCTATCCAGTTCTATTGATTGCATGCATCCACTTGCTCTGGGACTTTGATGGAGACTCACCCTTAAAACTTGAGGTTGTGAGTGGTCAATGAGGGATTTGGATTGGAGAAAAACGAGAGTGCCCTCAAAATTTTCACTTCGAAACAACTCCCTTTCTTGAAGTATTAAGCGCTGTAATGTCCTTCTTTTATGATTGCGTGTATGTTGAGAGTCTGCAGTAGTCACATGCTGCCAATTGCTGTTCTTCCGGCTCCTCTATCACTGGTATGCAACAGAAACCATCTGAATACATTGAAATCTGGCAATTAATCATTATTACAAGGTAGTGATGTTTGTCTTAATTCCGGTGCTTCACTTTGCTCTCCTTCGTCGAACGGAGCTGTCAAATGCATTGATAACAGCCACATCCAATGCCACAGCCATAGCTTTCCCTTACCTCTTTGTGTCCGCGATCGCCAATGTTGATACATTCTGTCGCACTCTGTCAATCTTTCTCTCTCTTCGCTTTCTTGAGATTGCAACACTGTCTCGCACATTCACCTCAAAATGGCCGCTCATGGATTACTTTGAGTTCATTGCCACAGCGACAAATAATCCAATCCGATTAATGGAGGCCAAAAAAGGGGATCAACGCAAATCGAAAGTCATTTATGTTGTTGCTGGAGATCGGAATGCAATGTTCTACCTCTCTTACATCACAAAACTCTTTGTTACATGGATAGTCTACACCGCTGCGGCTGCTTTCTTTATAAAGTATCCATACGTACCAAAGTATGGGTTTCTTGACTTTCGTGATTTCAAATCTGTGATGCAGCATCTTCTCTATGGAGTCCAGATGTACTGTTTGGTAGAATTTGGTATGCACACAGTCATTTCCTACATGTTGGCTGATTCTGATTCGCGAGTAGCTTATATCGGAATGCTCCCAACGTTCATATTCTTTCAAGCACCCTACTTTCCTCTCATGCAGAACCCGTTCATCGCATCCTCTCTCAGAGACTTTGTATGTCTATAATTTATCGTACAGTTTTACTAACAGTTCACTCGCGCTACAGTGGAGTAACCGCTGGAACTCAATCATTAAAGGATCGCTACACCGTCTCGCGTTTCTTCCGACACTCAGACTCCTTGCAGCCTCGATGCCTCAAAAATCTAAATCAAAGAAGCAGCCTGAGGTTCATTATATGATTGCGATATTGGCGGCATTTGCGTTATCGTCTGCGATGCATGAAGGGTTAATTACACTTGTCTCGGATGGACAACCGTTGGGGGAAAACACAATCTATTTTATGCTTCAAGGTGTATTTTGTGTCGTCGAAGCCGTGTTTTTGCGAATGACTGGCTTTGGAAAACGCTGGGGCCATGGCCACACAGCTGCGGTTGTCGGCTGGTTATGTGAGTTCTTCTAGCCATCACCCGACGAATGTCCTCAATTGCTTCAAAAACAGTTACTGCCTTACTGATCCTCCTTCCAAGCCCAATGTTCGTCGGACCTTACGCAAGAGCTGGAATCCACTTCAACAAGCTTGTTGTTCCCATGTCGCCAACTCTTCTCAATTTCTTTCTGAAGTATTTCTGATAAAATGAATACAACAATAAGAGGTTTTTACTTTATCAAAACGAATCATAGAATAAAAAGCAAGTACAAAATGTTAAATAATGCTCTGGAAAAAGTCAAACAAGAATCCAGGCACTGGTAAGAGACTAATAACTCCTGACCGAATATATACGCCAGCAAATAAGGGACTTGTGACAAGCAACAAAGTAACAGTAACTAACCATCCAACAATATTCCACATAACCCCCTTTCCCCAACTCCTTCCAAATCCAGTCCATACTTGGAAAGTTCGCTGCTCAATACACAGCAGTCCATGCAAAATGAAGAAGATTCCGTTTTGTCCTAGTTTCTGACCAGCAAGGAAGAACGCCACAACGTATTCATGAAACATAGCCGATGCAATAAATGCGACAACTGAAGCAATCGCATAATGCGCGACCGGTTGTTTTGGTTTCGCAGCATTTTGGCCTGAATTCAATGGCGGGTCGAACCAAGACAAGAGCGTGATTGTTGGTACGAATCCCAAGCGATACATTGTTTCTTTGATGGGGTAGTTCCATCTGTGAGACCACTGAAAATGATGTTAGTATTCTTAGATAACTCACGACCGCAAATTCGCTCACAAAATCAGCTAAGGATGTTGACAGGAAAGGATTATTGAACATGTGAACAAAGGGGGCGTTGAGCATGATAGTTACAGGCAACGTGGAAACGTGTAAGCTGTATACAACTGTTTAGTGCAACAGAAATCCAGAGATAAGACCAACTCAACTCATGTTCAGCTCCGTCATGAGTAACACTGCAAAAACGGCGTGAACGACAACCCCTTCTAAGTCCCATAAAGCCAAGAAAGGTCCATACTCCCGATATGGATACTTTGCCAAATACCCTTTCGCGAAACAGTACAAGACTTCACAACACAACATCTCGCCCAAAAGCTTCACAAAGAACCAAATTCCATAACCACTCGGCTCCGTAACATACGGCCCGTTTTCTTTCGGCTTTGGAAGAGGGAGCCCCAACTTCTTACAAGCTTGAACCTCCTTCAAGGCTTCCTCCTTTCGATACCTCCGCAACGGCTCGTTATCAGATGTAAACAGAAACTCAAAGTATTGCGCCGCAGTCCACTTTGACGTTACCGATCGAGGGAAGGATCCAATTTCAAGAGAGCGGAGAAGAAAGTACATGCAGCCCAGGCCCTTCCACATGAAATCGACGGACTGTTCATCGCATTCGAGAAGGTTTGGGATGAAGAAGAAGAGGGATGTGCTGAGGATTGTCACGGCGAAGGATGGGATGGATGTTGAGTGTAAGAGCGTCAAGTGGATTGAGGGTATGAGGCCAAACAAGATGATCTGAAGGTGGTAGTTAGGCGTCAAGTTATCTTACAGTATTATATGGCTTAAAGCTGACG
Source organism: Rhizoclosmatium globosum (assembly GCA_002104985.1). Classification (NCBI taxonomy): domain Eukaryota; kingdom Fungi; phylum Chytridiomycota; class Chytridiomycetes; order Chytridiales; family Chytriomycetaceae; genus Rhizoclosmatium; species Rhizoclosmatium globosum. The sequence continues at coordinate 12,066 of MCGO01000135.1, read as the reverse complement.
ACCAAGGCGGAATGGAAGCTATTGGGTCAATGAGGACCGCTTCGTACTTCACTGCAGCCATCTCCTGATCTCCACAATCTTTCTGAGTAATGTGTCAAAATAAATAACGATTTATAAACCAATCCAGAATTTACTTGTTCTTGGTGTTTTGCTCTTCGTTCTGCCACAAAGAAGCAATTCCGATCTCTAGCCAGCCTCTTCACGATAATATACGCTTGTGGAAAAGCATCAAGAAATCTCACCGAAACCAACAAAATGTCTCGCAACTACCATGAAATGACTCAGACTGACTGGATAATAACTGGTTGCATTCTGGGGGCTCTCTTCGGGTGTGGCTGCCTTTGTCATCTGTACCAGAGTTGCAAAAAACGATTCAGCAAGCAAGACGGTGTTTCTATAACACAGTTGCCCACTTCTTTTGGACCCGAACCACCTACCGTCACTGCGCATTGCTTTGGCGATAGTCAGACAAACATCGTCACAGCCACACTGTCGTTAACGCAAATACAAAATCCAATGCCTCAAACCACTCAAGAATACACAGATAAATTTGGGAACACACATACAATAATTTCCATTTCTCCAGCCGAAGGAACTGCAATCCAAAGTCGACATAAACCAGTAGAACGGCTTGGTGTATATGGACCAAATTCCCCATTTATAACTTCGAAATGAGTTGCTAAATTAGTAAATTAATACCTCATATTTATGAAATCAAGTTACAATTAGCAACGAGTAAGAGATATTGCAGTTCTGATAGTATTTTCAATTACTATAAATATTTACGCTATTTGATTACGTTTGGACCTGTTATTTGATCGTTTATCACAGTCCGCTCGGGACATTTCATTTTTCCAAACCATTCCATAGCCCAAGACGACGACAACTCCACCGACTGGCCAGTCATGGGGCCTGTTTTGGCGTTATTCATATTTGTGGCTCTTTTAATTTGCTGTTGTGTCTTCGTCAGGACTCGGTTCTACGACCGCCAAACAAAACGACTTCGTCAGGCATCAACAACACCAAAATATATTCGTGAAACATGGCCGAGAAGCAGAAAGATGCAAACGTGGCGGTTACGAGTTGAAGTTCCGTGTGTCGATGTTTTGATGTGTTTGGTGAGGTTGCTTTGTTGTAGGATTCAAAGAGGGAGAGGAGGGGAGTGAAGACAAGACGGTGGAACGTTAATTTGATTGGGTAATTCCATCGATGCGACCACTATTATATCTTTTACAGTTAGAATGCGTGAGAGAAAAGAATAGACGCACAAAGTCACGAAGAGAGGTTGCCAAATAAGGTTGATCAAAGATCGGGGTGTATGGCGCACCCAACGCCATGACCATTCCAAGCGTAGCAAGAACGTACGCTAATTAAATTTAAGTAGATGATTCTAAAATAACGGTTTCCACTCACAGATCCAAATATCACAGTAGAAGAGTATGAAAAACATGACGTGATCCAAAACACCCTTCCAGTCAAACAGCGACAAAAATCCAGTAGGTGTATTGTACTCGTACTTTCGACAGTACGCCAGCGCAAAGCCGTAAAACAGGTAATGTGCAACCAAACCGATTACTACTGACAGATAGAAGGCCCCATCTCGTTCTTCAGCTTTCACAATCTTTGGTGTCCATTTTCTCTCCTTTCGCTTAGTGCCGTCTTTGAGGGCTTGTTGGCCTTTTCTCTCAGCTTCCGCCAACGTCGGAACGTTATCAGACGTCGCCAAGAACTGACAATAATCAAATAAAGTCCATTTGAGGTTCATGGATCTATTGATACGAGTTAGTTTCACTATGCAGTATCACAATAGAGTTTTGCCTCGAAAACGTTGCGATCTCCAATACACGTAGGACAAAGAAGAACGAAGCGCCTTTGATACAATCATTGATAAGCTTTGAAGGAGACGGGAAGAGAAGTGGTGTGATGATGAGGAGAATGGCTCCAATTGAAGCGATAATTGAGTTTGACAGGTGTGATATCTTGAGCAACTGGAAGTGGATCATTGGACAGATACCCAGCACGATTGCCTACACATCAATTAATATGAGATACAAAGAAGACGAGACAGACCAGAGTAGCCGGAAAAGGAACAGTGAACATTATTGGATGGCTGAACACAGTCCCACAAAACAAACAAAATAATGACACGGGGGCGGCTATTGCGTCAAAGTTTTGTTTTTGGAGGGAAAAAAACAGTGCCGCCTATCGACCTCAGTTTTAATGACTTTACACCTGAACCATATGCAGCACCATAATAAAACTTTGAGGAGTCCTTCTTTGAATAATGATACATAGGTTTCTGAATTTCATATGAAGGGATGGGACGTAGGAAGGAAGTTATTCAAAACGACACTCTATCGCATACTGTACTCTCAATTCCCTCTCTATCGGGATGAAACTTCTTTACAGGTGACTATTAAACGTATTTACAGACCTCCACGAACGAAGATTCGATGATTTGAGTCTAGCTTTGGCATGACTCCAGGTTTTGAGGGAAATGAGGTTTTAACATATTTAGAGCCGAACCAGACAAGGTATGAGGCCAAACCCACTTTGTGCGTATTTATATTATACATATACATCGCTCCACGAAGCCGAAACTTGAGAATAATGTTTGGGGACAGAGTTACGTTCCTTAAGTGGCACGTGACTAGCAAACTGATGGCAAACTGGCAAACTGAGCACAAATTGATACACCATTCAAAGTTGTAAATACCACTGTCATGCCGCCAAAAGGAAGAAAACAGCGAATGGCATCACTCGGAAGAGCTCGAGATGAAGCGAATGCTGTGAAGCGTATTGCGCAGGAATCAACAGACGAGCAGAACAATGAAACTGAGGCCTCGAAAGTCAATGCAGAAGTAAGAGACTCCGATCAGAGTTCTGATGCGTACTGTTTTCCGCTCAAGGCAGCGTATGAAACTGTAAATCCCCAAGAAGTAGTCGAAACAAGTGTTCATAACCCAACCATTCCAAGTACTGCGGGTATCGTCAAATCACTTGTTAAAGTAAAATAACATTTTAAGTTATAGATGAAGACTCAGACATCACAACTGATCGTGATGTATCACTTATGTCAATCAGTTCCTCAAAATATGAGTTGAGCGGGAACGAGCCAAGCTACATTCAAGATTATGATCCAAATGATGTTTCAATCATGTCGATTGAAATGATCGAGGACTCTGGACAAGTCCTACCATGTCTGACATCAGGGCCTAACCCCGTACCAAAACAAAGTGAGCAGAGAGAAGCTTCTCGATTAGCAGCAATTCAGCTCAAGAGATACACGCCTTATTATACACCCAGCGGCGTGAAAGCGCGTGGGAAAAGGATCGGGCAGGCATTATCAAAATCCAAATTGGACTCAGAGACCACACACACTTTGTGGTCCTCAACAACAGAATCCAGTCCGTATAGTGCAACCAATGGTGTACCTTCACGTGTGCCAAAACTAAAACTCCTTATTGAAAGTGAATCGGATTCTGAATATGAAGATCTTCATTATAATCAAGTTCCATTATTGGAAGCATCTCTTTACATTGATCACGAACACCCTGATATAGTCGTTAATGGAGATGATATTTTGATACCTGTGGTTGTCGTTGGCCGACCTGGTACATATTATGTTTGCAATCCTTTGCTGAATCTCTTACGTTGTACGAGACGATCGGGATATGGAATGTTCACAGTCGTGTTGGGAGGTGTCAAAAGGCTAGTTACAAGAGCATCAGATATCAAACAAATGCTGGTGTCAAATTCTCGAACTGTAGTTATGCTTCTATTTGATAGAAACACCCCGCAATCATTTTATGATCTCTTCACGTATCTGAAGATAAGTCCGTGGACACAAGAGTTATCAGCTACAAACCCATGCTCTACAACTCTTCGAGGGTCACCTGAAATTCTTCGCACAGACTTGTCGTCCCAGAGCGACCTGATTGACACATCTGAGGGACTGAAACAGCTCGAATACGAAATCTCAACCATAAGTAAAGAATTTGATCAAGTTAAAAAACAGAACAAAGAATTGAGACTGCGTAACACAAGTCTTTTGCAACAAGTGTCCAAGTCGACTCGAAGCCTCTCATTGTTACGCTCACAGCTTCCTCTATCAGCTCGAAAGCATTTAGTAACTATAATTGAACTGGATAAAACCAATCCCAAAAGAGAAGAACGTTTATCCATCGTTTTCACACTCCTTGAAGCTCTTTCAACCAATCGTTACCATCCTGATATTTTCAACTATAAATTCTGTCACACTCAATTCAAATACGCAACATTGAACAACGTACGTGGCATGGCTTCTCATAAAGCATGCCATCCTGATGTATTCTGCTTCTGGATGCAGTTTGTTGCAGATTTCGGGAAAAGCCCATATAAGTTTTTATCTGGTAATGGCTTCAGGATTGAAATCGACGAAAATTCCGACGGTTCAGATGATGAAAGCTACTCTAAGCCACTGCAAATTAGTCAGGCTGGTGAAAACTCTGGTGCATTGTGGGGACCACATTTTCGAACTTACGGAAAGCATATTCAAAGAGAAAAACAAAACAACAATACATTTGGCTTGAACAAGAAGAAGTTGGACACAATTGCAGCTCTTGGCAAATTGAACGCACGAAAAGTTCGGGAATTAGGCGGTGAATTGGAATTTGGGCACCAAACTGATGAGACTGATATGGGACTTGATGATGTCACCGTATCCATTGTTGATAAGCGGCTTGTGGTCTTTGGGCTTCCAAATTATGGTGGCCTTGAAGAAGCTTCTGATTTTCCGTTCAATTTATTACCAGGTGTTGCAAAATCGTTGAATCAGGTAATTTTCAACCAACCATAGGCCATATTATTGAAAACGTTACCAGCTTGAAAGAATTCTAAATGATCATCGTACACGTCTCCGCTTCATTAAAGATGAGTTACAACCCAACAACATCTTCGACGTCGAGGGTCTTGTTGGAAAAATTCTTGCCCTTTTCAGAGACACTAACAATGTATTGACTGCTCTTCAGCCGCTTATTAATGATTCTGTTGCTGGGGTTGAAAAGAGTCAGATTGCAGCCCAAAAACGGCAACAGAAGAAAGTCATGAAGCAGCCAACTTCAATAGAACTGCATGGTAATGCAATTGCTGCCATGGAAAGAAAACAAGTCCGTCTTCTGCATCTTCGTAGCTTTGAAACCGCCTATTCGCAACTGCGAATCCAAGTTACTTCCATTACATCGGCGCTGAAACTGCATCCTCCAGACGTCACTTACGTGAAGCCTCTAAGTTTTGAAATAATTAAAGTACTTAGTGAATCTGTTGAGCTGGTATTGGAGACATCTCTTGCTTTGGCCCCACGCGGAACGAAACTTCAAGCGCATTTGATAAGTGATTCTTATCACTTCGGCTCCTATATTGCCTTCTCATTTATTTCTGCTTCTGTCACGGCTGAGCTTTCACGATATATCGACGATCTACTTTACAATGAGTTTGCCAAACGAGGAATTTATCTTGCTTGGAAGGCTGCCGATGGCCTTACCATAAGTCATACAATGTACAAAGGATATTCACGACCAACAGTTGCAGCACAAGTATATGCAGAAGCTATACTGAAGTTCGATGCTAAAATATCTGTTTTACGTGAGAATGAAAGCGCATCCAACATTACCGCAAGTATCAAACTTGAACGCAAAGTCGAATACGTGAAGGAAAATTTCGCAAATATTCTTCATATTTTATCTGGCGTTTATTGGTCGAAATCAACCCATTGCTGGTTTCAAGTTCCGGCGTTCCCACACTCACTTATTCATTGGAAACAGCAAATAACGCCGGAGATGCCTGAACTGGAAAGAATGAAAAAACGTGTATGGAAACAACAGATGCTGATTTTGATCAAGACTACGCTGAGCGATGAATCCTTTGATATCTACGTAGCAGCAGAACGGAGTAATGCTGACTTCGATACCATTCAACTCAAAAGTAATAAGTTTTCTGCTTGATTTGTTGCTAACTCCTTAAAGCTAAAGACAGGAAACCTGTATGGTCTAAATTTTTTCACCACGCAATTTTAATTCAAGCGGCAGCGGAACACAAGTATCTCTCAGAACCTGAACTGAATGAGTGGTGTTACTTCTTTGCATTTGTATTGGAACTACATAGCATACGAGAGAAAGAACCTGGTGTTGACTTCTTCAAGACATTCTACATCCCAGAAATCAGGAATGGAAAGCCGTACTATTCCATTTACGATTGGCCGCATTTTCACAAGAATTTTACTACTACAGTCTCTGAGAATGGATTCATGGATATAGTTTCGTCATCGCAGATAATGGAACTCTTTGAGTCAAAGTCAACGTTATTGACAATCAACTTCTTAGACAGAGACAAACAAAACGTATACGATGCAAAATATTTCTGGTCCGCTGACGTGGAGCTCAAATGGGACAAGTATCCTGACGTTTCGTACTTCTGGAAGCTAGTAAGGGAAGCAGACGAGGCTTTTGACAACAAAGGATTGTCTGACAATGAACGAATCAATCGTCAACAATCATTCTTGGATTTTCTGAAATCAAAAGTGCGTTGTGTACTATACGATGTTTCGTTCCTGAATACCTTATTTATAGCTTTTACCATCTCTTTACATGAATCCACCCTCGACGCATTGTCCAAGCTTGAGTTTTTCACAAAGAAGCATGAATAAGGAACGAAGACCTGTCATAAATGGCGCTATTCCGTGGGACCAGGCAGTTAAATCAATGTGTTCAATTCACGCAGTCATAGCCCTAAAAAAAGACGTTCAGGCAAAGATCAACTTCAACAGAGTTATATTGCAACTGAACAATCTATTTACGGATTTGTTGCCTAAATCTGCAGACAACGATGAAACCACTGAAACGGCAGAGAACACAAAAACAACAAAAATACCAGAAACTGTGTTATGCCCCAAATTAATCGCTGATGCTATGAATGAATATGCGAACGTTCAAGAAACCGCCTCCTCCGAGAAAGTTATTGCAGTTTTAAACGACCGCGCTTTAGGATCAAACGATTGCGAAACAGTGTTTTCTGATTATAAGACGAAAATGGGTCACACGGCAATGGGGCGAGTAAATACTACAAGTTCAGAGCAATCTTCTCATGCGGCTCACATGCTGAGTTTGTTGGACTATCAAAAATTGAAAGCAGCTCTCAGAGGGAACACACTGGGATACATACCCTTCAACAAACGAGTAAAAACATTCCGTAATCACGGGTTTATGAAGGACGTCTACAAATGGGGTACGGCCGACAGCAAGCTTCCACCAAATACTGCAATACCTGTCACCAAGAAGATCAGTACCATGGAAAAGAAACTTCGCAGAAATATGCGCTCAAAACAACTTGTAGACACAAACAAATTGAAAGTCAGGTCATACCATGCTAAGCAATAAATATTGTTTATTCATTCGACATCAACCAAAACGTAATGCTCCAGGAAGTGCGCATGTTGCAATACCATAGTTCTTATGAGACTTGTGACGACGTTGTGGGTCCAGTGAGTTTTTATGAAGCTCAACAACGCGGGCTTCATTCATTCTACAGAGATCTATCCAAGACGATTCAAAGCGTCTCGGAACAAAACCTACAATGCAGCCCTTATGCGTAACGGCGCACGCTTTGTTCTTGCTGGTCATAGCAAAACCAACAGAATCACCAACTCGCAGCGCTTCTCCACAACATTCATGAAAGTCACAGTTTCTGCCTGCATTCGGAGCTGAAATACCACATATTTCGATCCAGTGGAGGTATGGCATTGTTTGTGTGGAAGGGGTGATTGGCGGGATCGTCGTTTTCTACTTGCCGCTTTTTTCTGTGGATTGCCGCCCCCGTGAAATAATGATTTCTCTTTCGCAGCTGGCAACAGAGTCCATTCGCAACGCATCTCAATTCAGATTCAGTGTTCCTCCAAATGCCCGAACTCCCTCTTTCTATGCTACTCTATTCGTAAAATGCTCACTCTCACTGGTTGTCATGTGCTGGTCACTCTCTCAGTTTCGGAAGTCTCCCTTTGAGTCAAGGATAGGCTTCCTCAGTCCCTTCGATACAAAAGCAATGTTGGATCACCTTCTGTATGGTCTTAGCATCTTCTGCCTGATAGAAATTGGAGCAACGATATCCTTCCTCATACCAGCTGTCATCTTCAACACGGGCTACTTACCAGTATTCAATGCTCCGTATCTAGCAACGTCTGTGCGGGATTGGTGGGCTCGTTGGGACTTGCCGGCTGAGCATCTGTTTCGCACCTTGACGTTTGAGCCTGTAATTAAGCTTTTGAACGGGTTGAAGAAGGCTAAATCTAAACCGTCAATGGTTCAAGTTACTATCGCATCGTTTATAACGTTTCTTGTTTCGGGGATTGTGCATGAAGGTGTTGCGAGACTTGCTTCAGTAGCTATGGGATGTCGATTTATCAATGCGGGCGAGAGTCTGGCGTTCTTTTTGATACAGTGGCTGCTGTGTGTTATTCAGGTTGTATTCCAGAAGTCGACTGGATTTGGAAGGACTTGGGGACGAGGGTTCTATTGGAATATTGTCGGCTGGTTTGGTATGTTACTTTAACAAACGCGCAAGTTCATTTTCTGTCTAATTTATTTCTAATAGTTACATTCATGGTTATATTGGTCGTAAGTCCCTTGTTTATCGGGCCATTTGGTCGCTGCATCAAGCCTGAAGACTTTCCCCTTCCAGTCGTATTTTAGAAAGCTTGTGGCATTATGATTCTGCTATCTAATTTTTTAATAGTAAAAAAGTTCGGGGAGATCGGGGATTTGTTTTTTTGACTATCTGCTGCACCCAAATCCAAGTACCATCGAAAACATGACATCAAGTCCTCCATCAAGACTCTGGCGAGGCGTCACCCAATCTTTCACCGCCGCTTATCATTTCCGAACAAGCATCCCTCCAAAACACCGCAACACAACCTTCTACACCAAAATCGCCGCAAAATCCACAACCTGCCTTCTCATCCTCTGCCTCATCCTCGCCCCCCTTGAACCCAAAACAGGCTTCCTCAGTCCCTTCGACACAAAAGGAATCATAGACCACACCCTCTTCGGGATCATGGCCGTAACCTCCATGGAAGTCTACAGCGTATTCCTATTCCTCGCGCCTGCAATCATCTATCAGACACATTACTTGCCTTTATTCAATGCGCCGTACTTTTCAACGTCGATTCGAGATTTTTGGGCGAATCGATGGAATTTACCGGTTGCGCATATATTTCGGACGGTTGTGTTTTTGCCGGTTTGAAAGTTGTGGGTGGAGGGAGAAGGGGGTCTGTTGGGTGGGAGTTTGCTATTGCGTCGTTTGTTACGTTTTTTGTGTCTGGAGTTGGACATGAATTGTCGGGGTGGGTATTTTCTTGGGTTGGTGGGTGTCGGTATGTTAACGTTGGGGAGAGTTTCGCGTTTTTCATGGTGCAGTGGGTGTTTTGTTGTTTACAGGTTTTGGTTCAGAAGGGGACTGGGTTTGGGAAGTCTTGGGGACGAGGGTATTTGTGGAATATTCTTGGATGGACAGGTAATTTTATTGGATGAGTTTGTGAAATACTGACAATTTAGGAATAATAGTTTCCATGGCTCTACTCCTGATTTCAAGTCCGCTGTTTGTAGGACCCTACGGACGTTGTATGAAACCTGAGCTTTATCCAATTCCTTTCACTTTTTAGTTCTTCTTTTTGTGGATGTGTTTGTTGGAGATCGGAGGATGGAGATCGGAAAACAGAAGAACTTAAAAATCAAATCTGTGGAGTCAAATGCTTTCTCAAAAAAACGCATCGCTAAAAAAGTATGGCTGTACCATGGAAGACAATCTATCACAGGGCACTTCACAATGCCTCCCAGTTTAAGGCAAGTGTCCCACCAAAAGCTCGGACTCCAAGCTTCTTTGCCTCAGTACTCGCTAGACAGGTATTACTCTATGAAGACGGCCCCCGTTCAACCAAAGTCCGCTAAAAATGCACTTCCACAGACACTTAATCTAATCCTCATATGTTGGGTCTTCACCCAATTCCGCCATGATCCCTTTGAATCTCGGTTCGGTATCATAAGTCCACTAGACTTCAAATCCATGCGCGATCATTTCATGTACATTCTCATTCTCTTCTTTTGGATGGACATTGAGTTGAGTCTCGTTGGCCTTGCAGCAGCAATGAGGAACAACACTGGGTTCCTGCCACTATTCAATGCCCCATACTTATCTACGTCAGTGCGAGACTGGTGGGCGAATCGATGGAACTTGCCTGTTGCCCATGTTCTGCATTCAATGGTGTTTGAGCCTGTGATTGAGGTCTTGAATCCGAGAGAGGGAAAGATGAAACCGAAGCGGATACATTATGCTGTTGCTTCGTTTATGGTGTTTGCTGTTTCAGGATTCTTGCATGAAATCGTTATTAGCCTGTTGTCGTTGTATATGGGATGTGCGTTCAGACATGGAGAGAATATGGCGTTTTTTGTGCTTCAATGGGTGTTTTGTTTGGTACAGGTTATGTTTCAGCGGGTTACTGTGTGCTGAGTTGGTTTGGTAAGGCAATCATTGTTTTTCTGAAGAATACTAATGCAACGCGGGTGTTAGTCACTATAACATCGTTGCTTGTCGTAAGTCCACTCTTTGTCGGGCCATATGGTCGATGCTTTATTCCGCAAGAGTTCCCCATCCCATTTGAAGTACTTTAAAAGTTACAGATAGTATATTGACGTGAATAGAAAAGAACAAGTAAAAGAGCAAATGAAAACACAGTTCAGAAACGTCCACGACCACGGCGTGGGGGTGGAAGCTTAACATGTTTGTTGAATACTTGAACAAAATCTGCTTTTCCCTTCTCCTCCAACGCCTTGACAAGTTCATGACCAATGAGTTTAAAGTATGGATCAAATCCATAGTCGTCGCATTTGGAAACAAACGAACCGGCCACGATCGCCTTCTCAAAATCCTCCACACTCATTTCCATAGACTCAAAAGAGAGAAGAAACTCTTTCCAACAAGCGGCCACATCATTCTGCGCATCGATACCATCCTCACTATATTTCCCATTGTAATAACCAGCACGCGGACCCTCCAAGACACTCAAGAGATGCATATCAAAACCTTTCGACGCGCCCGTCAAAACAGCCAACTGATCCTCAAACGACTTTAGTTTCTTTGATGCCTGGTACTTTTTGTGGAACAAGTTGTTTGCGGCACTGAAAGTCTTTACTTTGTAAAAGTCGAGTAGGTGTTGTGTTTCAGTACTATGATTGCTGGTTTCGTTGAAAGAGTTGATCAACAGTTTCTCTTCGCGTTTCTTCTTTCCTTCTTTCGCGTGTTCGATCAGACGAGCGACGAGGGCGTACTTTGGGCCTGAGACGGGCAGGTTGTTCTCGCGGCAGAGTTGTTTGAGGGCGTCGGTTGTGCGCTTGTCCCTCAATTCAGCGTGGATTGTGTTTGAGTCGAGCCAGCGAAGAAGGTCGTCGGAACAGGCGAAGGCGTCACTCGTGTTTTCCTTGTTCTTCTTTGCTCTCTTTGGCGTCAATGTCGAAGAAGAAGAAGAAGAAGAAGAGGTGGCCTTGCGTTTGGATGCCGTGGGTGCCTTGGGTCCGCCAAAGAACTGCGCGAGTGACGTTTGCATTTGGGTGGTGGTGGTTCAAGTTGGAGGCAAATTGGTTGGTGGACAAAGTATTCGGACTTGGTTGAAAAGAAGCATTTCTAGTAATGCTAAATAAATAAATAGTAGATAACAGGTTGCATGTCGGAATACTCGGATCCCTCTTTTGATAAGCACTAACTAATGCATGTTTCTTGTTGCCAAAACAGGAACAAACAAGATCCAATCCAACGTCATGGCCCTGATATCCCTTCCCGCTCCCGAGAACCAAAGCTCAAACGACGGCTTCTCGCTCGTCACCTTGAAATGATTGCGATTGGGTAACTACTATACAAGTCCTTCAATCTTGTTACAAGAACACTTAAACTAACCCAACCAATCTCTCTTGCACTCTTCAGAGGAGCCATCGGAACTGGTCTGTTGCTGCGATCTGGAACATCAATTGCTCAGGCGGGCCCAGTTGG
>MCGO01000134.1:0-106001 GCA_002104985.1 Rhizoclosmatium globosum | reverse complement strand
CACAGCAGGATTTCGAAAGTTTCAATTGAAAGTGAAGAAATCGATTGAAAGTATCAAGGTTGCTCTCAGGTTTAAGTCTTCTGCGATTCCAACTCCACTGCAAACAGTCCCATCCAGTCCCATATTGTGCCTAGTGCCATCCTGCTTGATAATGCTTCTCTTACACATGATTCGGATATGGATGCTATTGTCCCGATGGGATCGGTCACGGTGATGGCAACCACCGACGCTTGATACTGATGCAGCCTCCACTCAATCGTCTCTTGAGGTACCCGATCTTCAATTGCATACTCATGTGGATGGTTCTGGTTTGGCTGGACTTGCACAAATCGCTCCCGGTATGAGGTTTCATCAGCACTCAAATCTTAATATCATGATCTTGGTACTAAATCGATTTCAGTACTTGAAGCGGCGAATTTGGCGGATATTCCCGTTGTGGTTGCTGCAGATACGATTGAGGAAACTCCAACTGTTACTGTCACTGCACCTGTCCTTCTTCCTGCAGACGTGTCTCCAGCCAAACAGTCAATGAATAATGATGAATTTGATGGAGATTTTGTTGCAGCTTCCTCTTTCTTGCCTGCCAATTCCCTGGAGATGATTTGGATCCTGAGCTTTTTACTGTCACTGGATCCATTAAGAAGAACCAACCATATCTCACAAACAGCAGTTCGGATTATTTTGATGGGATTGTCGGACACTCTCCAAATCAGCCCCATCAAAGAGATGGTTTCGCCTGTCCAAAGTTTAACATGGAGGATTGCACTGATTGTTCGGAAGCTGCCCAAATTGAAATGTTACTCGAATTGTCCATGGTTTATTTGGAAGGGTATGAGGATAAAAATGCCATCACGTGCATCACTGCTGCTTTGGATGGATGCACTCATTTTGAAAAGCCAACAAACTCAGCGCCACTGACCTTGCCTGCGCAAAATGAAAACAATGAAAATCCACCCCTTCTTCCCAACGTTGAGCAACCTCGAGTTTTGATGTTTGATGACGAGGGTCTGTCTCGTGTCAAGATCAGTCTTGAATGAGGAGCTCAAGGAAACATCAGATGCTACCTTGCTTGTAACGAAAACTTTTCTTTCCTCTTAATATTGTAAATAAATTATCAGATGATTCGATTCTTAATAATTTAAAAAAAGAGAGGAGAATGATACGGGTTGCTGAGACAGCCCGAGACAGCAGCTGAGCAGCTGACCCAGTACTGCACGGCCCACGCAATCACTTGGAGGGCCAAATTGACTGCGGGACAAGTTGGAAGTGTGCAAGAGGGATTGTTCAACATGTGTGTGACTGTTGGGAATTGGGAGTTTCATTCCTCAAGCTGGACACCAAACGATAGCCCAGCTACTACAGAAGCAAAGAATAAGGTTAATATCATTCCATTATTATTTTATTCAATTTCTGACACCCGGCTACATCGTCATCAATAGCTTCTCTGCTTTGCAAACAAGTATATCCGCCATGCCCTTCATTCAAAAGCGCTTCCTCGCGATCTCACTGTATGGAATGTGTATGATTCGTCTCTTGCTCGACCCCAGACAATGTTGACGAACTGGGAGGTTGTTGTTCGCAACAACTTTGAGTCTATTCCACTTGGTACCTCTATTCCATCAGAGGACCTACGGTGTGTGTCCCAGCATTGGATGGATTCACTATTATTTAACTCAATCATATTAGCCGTCTGTCTTGCGTATCTCTTCTTAAAGACAAGTTTGATGGCCGATTCTACCAAGCATTTGTTGACCAAGTCCTCATTGCCCCAATCCATGCTCCTGACAAAATAATCGTTTTGGACTGTGCATTTGAAAGGTACGCTTTCAGTATGCAGAATCTCCCCTCAATCTGGATAACTACTGATTGCATTTTGATCAAACACTAAGCAGATCAAGTGAATGCTACATAGATTGCAGAATCCCCATGCTTGTTTTACGAAACAACAAGTCAGATTCTCTCATCAACTTCCTTAGGTCAAAGTATCCAACCAGCCATAGCATCAGTGAAGTTGCCCCGGACCATGTGATGGCTATTTTTCCATATGCAAATTCATTGGTAGGACTTTCTATCCTGTGCGTATTTAAGTTGAAGGAAAAATAGGGAATCAAAGTCACATTTTCAGACTTAAACGAATCTGACGGCATCCTTGACGACATCTACAAGAAACAACAACTTCGACGGAAACAATGCCGAGATGCGTTTTCTAAAAACGAAATGCTGAGGCCTTTATCACGTCTCTTGAAACTTGTGTTTTGCAATGCACGAATTCCTACTGAAGCGGAGCAGAGGAGAATGTTTCTATTGTGTGATATTATTGCCATTCGTGTTGAGTTTGAGGTAACTTTGAACTCTTATTATGATTGAGTCCTGAATACAAGTTGGACAGCGGTCAGGATTGGAGTTGGGTGCAACAAGTGATACTCCTATGGAATTGAACATGGCATTTCTCTTTGGTCTCAAGATGATTTGTGGTTATAAAACATATCGCAGTCGAATGTCAGGTGTGAAGCTAAAATTATTGATTCTGTTCTGAGTTTAATTTCCTAGATGGCAGGGACATCAGCAATAATACATATGAAATTATGAAAGCAGTAGCAGTTCATGCCCTTGCCATTGCATTGGCTCCACCCACATATGTAAGCTCTACAACAATCATGAATCATATTTAAATGTAAAAGTTTCAACCACACAGGCACCTTCTTGATTTGTTTGTTCACACACATGATAGTGCTGCAAACTTGCGACAGTATGGATTCTCATTGGGTAAATCCTTGAATTTCTTCCATAATATTCGAGCTGCTCAGAAAAAAATCACAGGCACCTTCAGACCTGAACTGCCTAATAGCCTTGATGTTGATCTGCCTATTATCATGCGCTTCAGTCCCCTGATATATCTGCAAATTTGTACGATTTTGGTTAAAAAATTCCAGAACCACAGTGAAGTTGTATCTGAGGATCTCATTTCAAATGCAGCACTACACCTTGGACAACATTTGTGCAAACGCCAAAATAGAGATGAAATTCAACTCAAATACAGCCTTGTTTTGCTTCCGCTCCAGAGCAGCCTCTTTGTTAAGTTCCGTCATGCCTTCTGAGAAATAAATCATCCTTGCAGTTTGCTGAAATAAGTCAAATAAATAGCAATGCCCCCCAAAATACAATTGCTATGTTTGAGTTGAAGAAGGAAGGGCCGTTGTTAAGTCCAGAGGAAGTGGAAGAGGCCCGGGCTTATGGGGTTGAATTTGGGAAGACTTTTATGGATCCACACATCATTTTATTTGCATCAGCACTAAAGAAAAGGAAACTGCCGCAGAGACGTTCCACATGTTTATATAGAGTCGATTAAAAACCACACCAAGCAAACTACAAACACAACTCACCAGCTGTTCAAACCTCCAGTAAGGATCCACCAAAAAGAACATCAATGAGACCTGCTCCACACAAATTACAACAAGCGCATCGTCGAAACGTGATTTATGGATCCATACGTCATGTTTATTTGCATCACCACTAAAGAAAAGAAAAGTTAGGTTACAGTCACTTTGAATACACGAGGCACTTACCACTATGAACAAAAGCAGACAGCACAACAGAGAAAGTGCTGCATTTTTGGAGTCCTGCCCCCCGTCTGGCCGCCGTTGAACACAGTACGCCATAACAGTCTGGGCGTGGACCCCTCAACATACACCTCCGCATCCACTCCAGCAACAACAATCACAACAGAAGCCAAACCCAAAAACCCAAAACTCCACCAAAATTAAAGAACACGACCAACCAAAAACCAACAAATCCAGCCTCCCGTCACACTATACCCCGACCTGCAAATCAACTCCCAAACTCACACATCACCCAAAGAATCAAACAGGCCAAGAGAAAAAACCTACTCCCCATAATAAACGCACTCCACAGCAAACCAATCCATCCTACTCCAAACGCTCACTCTCTCCTATCTTGCTCCAATCTCGCATTCTCGCATTCTGTTCCCTGTTGTATTGAAGAAACTGCCGCAGAGACGTTCCACATGTTTATATAGAGTCGATTAAAAACCACACCAAGCAAACTACAAACACAACTCACCAGCTGTTCAAACCTCCAGTAAGGATCCACCAAAAAGAACATCAATGAGACCTGCTCCACACAAATTACAACAAGCGCATCGTCGAAACGTGATTTATGGATCCATACGTCATGTTTATTTGCATCACCACTAAAGAAAAGAAAAGTTAGGTTACAGTCACTTTGAATACACGAGGCACTTACCACTATGAACAAAAGCAGACAGCACAACAGAGAAAGTGCTGCATTTTTGGAGTCCTGCCCCCCGTCTGGCCGCCGTTGAACACAGTACGCCATAACAGTCTGGGCGTGGACCCCTCAACATACACCCCGCATCCACTCCAGCAACAACAATCACAACAGAAGCCAAACCCAAAAACCCAAAACTCCACCAAAATTAAAGAACACGACCAACCAAAAACCAACAAATCCAGCCTCCCGTCACACTATACCCCGACCTGCAAATCAACTCCCAAACTCACACATCACCCAAAGAATCAAACAGGCCAAGAGAAAAAACCTACTCCCCATAATAAACGCACTCCACAGCAAACCAATCCATCCTACTCCAAACGCTCACTCTCTCCTATCTTGCTCCAATCTCGCATTCTCGCATTCTGTTCCCTGTTGTATTGAAGAAACTGCCGCAGAGACGTTCCACATGTTTATATAGAGTCGATTAAAAACCACACCAAGCAAACTACAAACACAACTCACCAGCTGTTCAAACCTCCAGTAAGGATCCACCAAAAAGAACATCAATGAGACCTGCTCCACACAAATTACAACAAGCGCATCGTCGAAACGTGATTTATGGATCCATACGTCATGTTTATTTGCATCACCACTAAAGAAAAGAAAAGTTAGGTTACAGTCACTTTGAATACACGAGGCACTTACCACTATGAACAAAAGCAGACAGCACAACAGAGAAAGTGCTGCATTTTTGGAGTCCTGCCCCCCGTCTGGCCGCCGTTGAACACAGTACGCCATAACAGTCTGGGCGTGGACCCCTCAACATACACCCTCCGCATCCACTCCAGCAACAACAATCACAACAGAAGCCAAACCCAAAAACCCAAAACTCCACCAAAATTAAAGAACACGACCAACCAAAAACCAACAAATCCAGCCTCCCGTCACACTATACCCCGACCTGCAAATCAACTCCCAAACTCACACATCACCCAAAGAATCAAACAGGCCAAGAGAAAAAACCTACTCCCCATAATAAACGCACTCCACAGCAAACCAATCCATCCTACTCCAAACGCTCACTCTCTCCTATCTTGCTCCAATCTCGCATTCTCGCATTCTGTTCCCTGTTGTATTGAAGAAACTGCCGCAGAGACGTTCCACATGTTTATATAGAGTCGATTAAAAACCACACCAAGCAAACTACAAACACAACTCACCAGCTGTTCAAACCTCCAGTAAGGATCCACCAAAAAGAACATCAATGAGACCTGCTCCACACAAATTACAACAAGCGCATCGTCGAAACGTGATTTATGGATCCATACGTCATGTTTATTTGCATCACCACTAAAGAAAAGAAAAGTTAGGTTACAGTCACTTTGAATACACGAGGCACTTACCACTATGAACAAAAGCAGACAGCACAACAGAGAAAGTGCTGCATTTTTGGAGTCCTGCCCCCCGTCTGGCCGCCGTTGAACACAGTACGCCATAACAGTCTGGGCGTGGACCCCTCAACATACACCTCCGCATCCACTCCAGCAACAACAATCACAACAGAAGCCAAACCCAAAAACCCAAAACTCCACCAAAATTAAAGAACACGACCAACCAACAAATCCAGCCTCCCGTCACACTATACCCAGACCTGCAGAGACAGAAATCTAGAGGGAGGAACACCAGGTTAGTAATTTGTTTCACCTACAACAAACCAACACGTATACTCACAAACAAAACAAAACAGCACAAATGACTGTGAGTTACTGGCTGCAACCTGGTGGCAACTGGTGGCAATGAGGTCGATGGGGAAACAAGCAAACAGCCAGCCTGTAGCATGGACCGATGACGGGGATGATGAAATCCCGAAAGAAGGCTACACAAGTCCACAGTGCATGTACAAAACTGGATGATGGAACTGGACTCTGGCTGGATTGGCTTCTACCACCTGGAGGAAACTGTGGTGTGGCGTTAAACCAAGTGATTCAATAAACGCTCACCATTTACTTAAGAAGATATTGATGGCAAAGATTAATTAGAACAGCATGAAGGTATGAAGTAACGCGCCGGAGACGAAAGGTGGTCAAGTTTGTGAGAGAATTGTCAGACTTGACCACACCAACAAAAAGAGAAGGACGCGAGTCGTTTCTGCCATGAAAGCGAGTTTAATGACTTGAAGTTGAGGTTGAGATAAGAGAAATAGGAGAGAGAAGGAGAGAGTTGGAGAGGAGAGGAACGAGAGAGAGACACCCACTTTGACACCTTCCACTGGCAACTCAGCTTCATTCGCGTACCAAAGCATCAGATGGTTGGAATAAGACTTGTCACTTGATACTTTGCATAGTATCTATCGTTGGTGGATCAGCGTGCATCAAACACTGGGCAGCCGACAGCCAGTTCAGACATCTGTTTCAAACAACATCAGATTAGATTTGTATTCAGTTGGGAACAGAATAAAGACACAGAGAATACTTACACAATACTACCCATCTAGCTCAGGTGTCATAGTACTGCAAGTGCTTTCACATAAAGTTTTCCAGGAAGACTTTTCTGAGTTTGAAATCCACAAAGAAAAAGAATTTCTGCAGTTTTCCTCCCCTCTTTTTTTTTCATTAAATATATTCATTTTAACTTTGCAGGTTCTGGTTTGGGACTCATGTTGGGTGTAAGAACCCGTGTCTCTGGCGACGGTGACGAGGTAGAGGGCGATCCATTGCTATCCGTGTCCATTATATCTGCTTCAAAGACTTCCTCAATAAACGCCATATCTGGTTTTGCTGCTGTGAATGTGGACGAATATGTATGGTGACTCAAGGTTGAAATGAGGGTGCAAGTTGTTGCTTGTCCAAAACAGTATGCATGGTGCGAAGCGAAGTTCGGGAACAGAGTGAAGACGCGTGTCACGCTGAAATCAAGGTTAACATCCAATAAATCAATGGAAGAACACATTCACTCATTGCCTCCAACAGCTCACTTCAACTCAACGATGGCAGAATAATTGCTGGAGCTTGCGTCAATGCAGAACTTCTGGAGGTTTGGCACAATACAGAATCGTCAGATCAAAGAGCTTTGGAAGATTTCATCCAGTGGAATCTCTTTCGCTTGTCATCAAATGTTTTGTTCAAAACCAACTTTTCAATACAAAACAGCGACAGCCTTGGTTTGCGAGTTTAGTTTGAAAAATAATTCGAGTTTAGGACCGGAGGTAATGGTATGCGAGTCTGAATAGAAGGCCACACCTCATAGACAGTTTCTGGATCTGCAAACAACGCAATGTATTTCTCCAAGAAGAACAGAAGGTGAGTATTAAATCTAACTCCAGTCGTTAGCGAAAAACAAAACGCCACGACTACACGAACGTACATTTGTTTTGATCGCACGTAGAATGGATTTCCTTTGTCTTTCGGCGACGCAATGTTCTGAGCGAATCCGAACCGAGTCCGCAGTCCATCCAGCAGATGCATCATCAGAGCCGGTCTTTGATGTTTTTGTGTGAAGGAACCCTTTTGTGTCAAATCAGGACAAGTGAATCCAAGACAGAGTTATCCACATGAAAGCCTTCCCTTCAACAAGAGCAAAATCGAAAAGATAAAGGGAGAACAAATATTTGGGATTCGGAATTGTTTCAAGTGTGTTTGTTGATAGCTCGTCGCCTGATGCCTTGGAGTAAGAACCGCAGAATTCCAGGTGAGCTGCTTCCTGCCGTTTGTTTGTTTTGTTTATAACATTCGTTTGTTCAGGGATGCCATCATTGAACTTCTGCAGGAGTTTGGGTGTGCTGAAGTCGTTGTTTTCCCTGTTCAAGAGAGATCCTTTTGCATCTGATAGTCCCAGTTCCAAGTCTCTGATGTCATATAACTCTCAGGTGCCTCTCTGGATTTCTTGTGCGTCTCGGTCAAAACTAGCATCCGCCATATCTTACAAACAATCTATTCCAAGTTCCCTGCACATTTAGTCGAATCAACTCTGGAGGTGTGGTTCTCCGACTGTGATGAATTGGTTCCAGTTCACTTTGCTTGCCAAACGAATTCAACAATACGATTCAAAGCGACAACCAATATACAACGTCAGTGTCCGGAGCTCCAATTGCACCTCTGTTCCGGAATTCTCTGTGCACCACTCGACGTACACACTCATTTTTTCTCACGAAGAGAAATCTGGTCGCAGATGATGGATATAATGGGCTGAAGGAAGGACCAGAAGAAATATTGAGACGAGGAAGAATCAAAAGGATAAAGTCTATTCAATGCTGAAGCACGTGTCTGTTGAGCTCTGAGTCAGAGATTAAGCACCATTTGCAAGAAACCAGGAAGCGTTTCTGAAATGGAAGTGTCAGTAGTTGTGAGGGCAGATTCAATCAACACGAACCAAATGAATTCACTTGCTCATCCAATTTGGAATTCGACGCTGAAAGTCCTAATACTTCTCGACTTGATACAATCAGATTATCCAACGCGTCACCCACAGTCATGGAATTTTGTCGCATGGAACTGTGATGGCTCAACATCAGCTTCTCTTGATTCTCGTACAACAAGCTCCACACAAGCAGTAAACGAGGTTGGAGATCAAGCTGAGCAACTGAAATCGAATACGCGATTTTGTGAATCAGGACTTTGGCAACTACTGTGTTCATGTGCTTTGGACTTCAGAGAATCCAAGGAACTTCGAATGAATTCACAGGATTGAGACTGGATGGATGTGTTTATGGCTTGAAGCTTCTCATATTTGAGTTGAAACGCGCCTCCATCATAGACTTCGGTACGAAGAAATCTGAAACACGGAGTAAGACTGTGCGGTAAACTAAAAGTGTAATAAACTACCTCAAACAGATAAACATCAGTATTTCAGCATATTTGAGGTCTCCGATCAAAGTATTAAACTCTGCACAAATCAGGATCAGTAACACCAACGCCTTGTTACAACAAACCGTTATGTAACCCGACACATCCTTCAATTCCAAAATATCTGCTTCCTTGATACTCTCCGACCATAAAGTTTGAAGCAGAGGGCGGTTTCCAGCCAATAACAAGGAGAGTGCCTCGTCGAGTACAGAACTTGACCCATTTGAACTCACGCTCATAGTAGAATACTGTTTCTTCTTGGTTACCAATCAAAATGGTTCGGAAAAGACAAAAATATCAGGATGGAGGAGTGTCGCCAAAATAGGCTCAATCACCCTATAAAGCACAGATACGTTAGCTACGATTTCAAATAGACTTGTTCCCCACCTCGAGTAAGACTTGACATACGTTTTCAACCACGCTTCTCCAATCCGCCTAATCGACGGATTCTAACTCCTCAACGCGTCCACTACCAAAACCAGAGGCTTCGGAAACGCGATTCCAGTCTGCCTTTCACTCAACCTCCACAGAATTCCAAATCTCTGTTGATGCAAGAGCAAATCCACCAAATCGCGCGACGAGAGAAAGTTGGCAACAACGTCTTCGACAATGTAAGAACCAAACTTGGTCACACTGCTCAGTTTCCAAATTAAATCTACGTCGGGTATGATAGATTCCAAAAGGCTCGGAATCCAAGCAGAGCCATAACTATTTGAAAATGTCTTTGTAAATGCTGTGTTGTTTGGAGAGGATGATAGATGCTTACTCTGCTAACGGAAACTTGAATAAACAGCTTAACATCAAATTTCAGTGTCACGGAAGAAGAACGCGCCTGCAACAATATTTGGAGGACGCAAGAAAGCGAGACGTTCAGGACACTAAACTCAGACGTCTAAAAAGTTTAATGGTTAGCTTTACCTCGCACCGTTCAAACTAAAAATGGGAACTCACCTGTGTCACGCACTCGCTCAACGCAAGAACCAATCCCAGTACTCATACTCCAGAGCCACCAAGCTTCTTTGCTGGGGTTTCGAGTGTACCTCCAAATACGCAGACGCAAGCACTTCAATCATTCAATCATTCGGCACGTTTCCTCAATCAACATGACAATAGAATATTTCTCCGAGTTGTTGACGCTGACACCAGTGGGTGAAACAACACTGTCAACTACAGTTCAGGGTCCAAAGACTGTAATAACTTGATCCAACAAGCTTGTCAGAAACAGTTGGAAGTTGGTGAAGCTGAGTTCGACAACAGGGCGACAATTACAAATTCAGAGATGGACGGGACTGAAACACGGCTGGTTCGTCAAGTGCTGTTTCTTCTGCTTCATTCACAACGGTTCCATATGGAAGAGAGCAGAAGGATGAGATGCTGATGTTGGATGCACCGGTTGCAGAAGTAGGAGACGTCTTTTTAACACCGGCTTTCCGTGATTCCACTGGCCCGCATCGGAATTCGTTCTGACCTGTTAGATTCTGACAGTTTCAAAATCCATGACTTTGTCATACTTTCGCGAGGTATATTGGAGAGAACTTTGGAACATACTCCGAGAAAGAGTGGTAATTTGTGCGAGGTTTCGGTAAAGTCGTCTAACTTTTTTTTGAACATCTAAGTTTTTCTTGAGTTTTCTAATTGACATTGGAGAAAGGAAGTCAAACTCACATCAAGCTGGTAACTTAACCAACACAACAAAATCGGCAGATGAATACGCTTCACATCTTCTTCCTCCACACAAACAATCCCCAGCATCAAATCAAAGAGCTGGTATTCTTGCATGGTTTGACATGGTCCAATCGGATTCGCAATGACCAAATGGTAGATATGTTTCCAAATTGTATACGGGTTGATTGAATCAAGCAACATCTCAGCAGATTGTAGGAGCTGAGAACCGAATCAAAATGAAGATACGTGAAAGGAAACCGCAACAAAGCACCTCCTTGTAATTTGCCAACACCAAACTTTTTTCCTTCAACGACTTAAAGATAAAACTTGATCCAACATGGCCGACCCAATTTTGTCCTTGTCCAGCTAAATAATAATTGTATAAGGGCAGGTAAGTTTGTGAATATCCACTGACAAGCTCCAGATCGAACTGTGTTGATGTGTGAATGGCACAATGACGTTTCAAACAACCTTATTCCACTTTGCTTCCATGTGGAATCTCACAGCGTGGTATATTTCTCCAAGAAGAGAAAAGTGGACCATTCGATTCCATTCCTTCGGCTTCAGTCGTGGCCACAGTCAACAGCTTCTGGACACTGCTCAACACCTCCGCATTCATAACAGCTTCAGCCTCCAAGCGCCGAATCTGTTCTACCAACTCAACGTTTGTGGGGTCAAGACACTCCTTTTTATCAGCCATGCTTCACTCCCATCGGGGCACTAACAATAACTTCCACCTCCTTCTCTGAAAACAACCTGTTGGGGTGGATTTTTAGGAAAGTCTCTTCCAGATGGCAGAAGTGCGAGGATGATCAGCCCTTTCAAGCACCTTCATCCAACAAACAGTCGAAGTTGGAATGTCCACTTGAAAGAGACACGATATTGTGAGACTACTCCTCATTTTGCAAAAGTTTCGAATTGTTGTGTCATGACTGACATTGTGGGCTCTGCATCCTTCGACCCAGGTTTCAGCAGCCGCAAGAGAATTTGTCTACCCAAAGAATTAGATCTTGAAGACAAAGAACACACCAACTCACCAATTCAGAGCATCGACTCTCCAGTTCATGGATAATCACAGTTTGAGCCTCAAACTTCTGTGTCTTCACCGTCAATTCATAAGCCTTTGTATTTGAAATCTTTCACGCCTCTTCCAAAGAGGCAGCAGTAACAGCCATTTGCTTGTAAGTTCATCTTTCTCACGCACAAGGTTTTCAACCCGCTTTTCTCAACTTTTAGAGCTTCTTGAGCATCAGCAACAACTTGCGATTGCTACAAAGCATGATTTTAATACCCTCCCGACAAACCCGCATTGAAAAAACTCACCAAACCAACATTGCCAGAACAACCTATTCTTCTATTCCCTGGCTCTTTGCTCCCACTTGCCAACATCAACCACACTTTGTTGAAGAGCAGCTTGAATCTCACCCAACAAACTCGTCCCTTTGGACTTGTGCTTGCAACACAACCTCTGGTGCCTTGGAATCCCTCAACGGCGCTTCCAAATCCAAAAGGCTTCCTTCACTCACGTCCAAGTTTGATTGTATGCCACTGAGTTATCTCTGGTCACATTCCATTCCCATTTCTATAGCAACGACTCATTAAACAAACAACAAAGCACGGTTAGACGTACCACTTCGTCTCTCTCCTTCGTCATTACAGCCAAGGCCACTTCAAGATCTGACACGTCTGATTCCTTTGGGAAACCTTTGCTTGGGAACGTTCGAAGTCCCCCTTGCGAGAAGTGCGTGCTTCTGAGCTTCCGCACACGAACATCAGCATCACCATGTGCTTTTGGGTTAATTCAACAGATCAAGCAGCTTGTTCGCGTGCAGATTCTCCACCTCCACAAACTGCGCATTCCATTTCCCGCCAGCACTTTCCATTCTTTCTTGTTCACATGAAAGCTCTTGGTTTATTTCCTCCATTTCTTGCGACTGTTCCTTGGAGTTAGTCTTTTTCTTGACAGTCTCCAACTCTTCCGTCAAATTCATCAGCGGCACGTTTGCTTCATTACAATCAAGCTGCACTTCCTCCATTGACACAATTGCTAATCAATCAACGACTTTGCACCATCAAACTCCTCATTCAATGCCTGCATGCGTTCACCCATTTTCAGCTTCCGCATTGATTTGGGTCGATAGTTGAGCAATACACGGTTTTGCCCATTCGACCTCTTTAGTCAAGCAGGCCAAAAACATCTTTGTAGCGTCGCATTCATTTTTCAGGTGATTGAAGGACTCTATTCCTTCGTCAGCGCGGGCCTTGGAAGCAACCATTTTTGTCAACACATTCTAATGCAATTTTCACGTCAGCAGCCTCCTGTTGAGCAACAGTAAGTACTCCTCTCTTGATTTCTGTTGTTAGTCACCTTTTTGATGAGATTCGTTTACTGTTTCTTTGAGTTTGTTGGTCAGTGTTGGGACACTTGATTGTTGGAGGCAGTGTACCGGCTCTGAGGGCGGATTCAGTTGATTCTGAAGCAGGGATGAAGATGGTTGGATTAGATTGTTGAATGTGAGAAGGGGAAGGGAGCTGGGAAGCACCTTGAGTCGTGTTGGATATTGCTAGGCCCCTTCAGTCCAGACGGCGACCCAGGTCCTTCCTCATCGACAAAAGTGTGCCAAAGACGAAGCAGACGAGTCCACGAAGCCCCCTGTTGTTACGTTTCCTTTGTTGGAATTTGCACTTGGCGTGTTGGACAAGGACCCACGACGCCAAAGAAATGCTGCATTCATTGAATGGTTTGATCTGGCTGGATGGTGCAAGTGTACGTGTGTGTGGTTGTTTCGGAGCAGTTGACGAAGATGCTGAGATGTGAAGAGTGATAGCTCCCCCTTCAACAGCATGATTGTTTGTGAAGAGAAACTGACAGAATGATGTTTTTAGCGCCAACCTGAGAGACGGGGGATGTCTTACCTCTTCTTATCCATCAATATTTGAACATACTGCTAGTCCCTTCACCAGAAGTTTGCTTGAAACCATATTCTTGAGTGTATACTTGCACAATCTTTGGTTGAATTGATGTGTGGCCGTCTGATCAACGCAAGGGTCCTCGTCGAGCGAAAATATGCATGGCAGCACATTCCAGTATCAATAATGATATTCGATACTATATATTAGATGCCCAAAAGATGAGTATGAGAAAACATAAAGTGCACAACAAAAGCTTACCTTTCCAATCAAGCGATGCAGAGAGCCCATTGCCAATCAGACATTGTTTGCGCGTGGTTGCACTGGAGAAACGACTGAAGGGTCGAGTTTGGAGGTGTCCAGCAGGATAAGCAACACGATCTCTCCAACCAACCAACCAACCAACCAACCAACCAACCAACGCAACCAACCAACCAACCATCCAACCAACCAACAAACCAACCAACAAACCATCCAACCAACCAACCATCCAACCAACCATCCAACCAACAAACCACCTTTGAATGCTCTATTTCCCAGTCACTGTAACTCCATTGGGCTAGCTGCAACACACACACACAAGTTCCGCCTGAGGCGCATTTGGTTACTGTGCATCGCAGAAGCCACTCTCCGCCTGAGGCGCATCAGGCATCACAGTGAATGAACAAGAAATGTAGCATCATAGGTGAAGAGTTAGTTGGGGAATGGTTGGAGAAGGAGACGTCGTGCACAGGAAAGAATGGAAAAAAAGGATGATGTCCGAAACATTTCGTTGTGTTTAGCCACAAAAGTATTGTCTACATCACATCAGAATAAAGTGACTGATAGAATGATATTTGTATTTGGATAAAAACAGATTGAATAAAGAAACACCAACTTCTACTCCCGAATCCTGGATAAATCCCACCCTTCAACCACCCTCTATACAGCACACCAATTATCCCTCCCTTCAACCCAACACCACGCCATAACTGCGCTGCCCTTTCCACCTCTATACAGCACACCAATTATCCCCCCTTCAACCCAACACCACGCCATAACTGCGCTGCCCTTTCCACCTCTATACAGCACACCAATTATCCCTCCCTTCAACCCAACACCACCCATAACTGCGCTGCCCTTTCCACCTCTATACAGCACACCAATTATCCCTCCCTTCAACCCAACACCACGCCATAACTGCGCTGCCCTTTCCACCTCTATACAGCACACCAATTATCCCTCCCTTCAACCCAACACCACGCCATAACTGCGCTGCCCTTTCCACCTCTATACAGCACACCAATTATCCCTCCCTTCAACCCAACACCACGCCATAACTGCGCTGCCCTTTCCACCTCTATACAGCACACCAATTATCCCTCCCTTCAACCCAACACCACGCCATAACTGCGCTGCCCTTTCCACCTCTATACAGCACACCAATTATCCCTCCCTTCAACCCAACACCACGCCATAACTGCGCTGCCCTTTCCACCTCTATACAGCACACCAATTATCCCTCCCTTCAACCCAACACCACGCCATAACTGCGCTGCCCTTTCCACCTCTATACAGCACACCAATTATCCCTCCCTTCAACCCAACACCACGCCATAACTGCGCTGCCCTTTCCACCTCTATACAGCACACCAATTATCCCTCCCTTCAACCCAACACCACGCCATAACTGCGCTGCCCTTTCCACCTCTATACAGCACACCAATTATCCCTCCCTTCAACCCGACACCACGCCATAACTGCGCTGCCCTTTCCACCGTTCATCCTCCAGGTTCCAGCAACATATACAGCAACAAACCCATTTCAACCCTTCATTCCCTTCATCAACTAATCAAACAATAGCTGTGGTCTCATAAAATGACCAGCTCCCTCTTGCCAGTTGGCTGCGACTTGTGGAGGAAGTATGTTGGGAAGAAGAGGAACCATGTACTCTGCAGTCGGAGGAACACGAGGCTGCATTGTATATGTGTAGGTTTTGTTCTTGAGGCTCGAAATTGACACAAGAGTGGGTGCAGCAAGACCCTGTGCCAAGGCGTGGTACTTGGTGAGGCTGAACCTGTTTCCAGTGTGTACCACCACCACATCGAACCCTGCGTGCACGGCAGCAGCTATGGGACCAAAAAATCCAGTGTCAGAACTGACATGGACCAGCGTGGCAGGTTCTTGTGCGCGGAATCGCATGTGGAAATCCACAGCCTGGCGGATTCCGGCTCCGTGGATGCTGTCAGCAGCCTCTGGTTCGTCAACCAAAGACTCGCGGAATCCACAGCCAGCCGCTCTGTAGCCAGAGATCTGATGGTTGGTCCCAGCATTGCGCGACCGAATCCCAGTCATCACTTCAAAGCATCCAGGTACAACCTCCTCGCCGGGAGTCTGGGGTGCCATGAAGGGTTCCATGATGGCCTGGAAATACGAGCTACTGCTCTGAAAGCAAAGAGTAGTTAGAACACCAATACGTGGAGGTTTACCAACAAACAGTCATACCTGATGCCTCCCTGGTGGCACGTTTTCGCTATCCAAGAATACGTAAACGTACCGTGGCATTCCTGTAGTTTTGGGGTTGTTGTTATCAACAAATAGAATAACTTAGCTTAGTCTTTGGACTTGGGGTAGTTGGTGTGTTTTTGAATTTCTTCTGTAAGATATATTAGCACGTAATCATCAAGGATAAGGTGCAAGACGCGTAGAGGTGGGGCAAAGATGGGAAAGAATGTTTGACAGCACCGTGGAACACAATTTATCCTTCATGGCCAAAGACAAATGTCGCTGTGCATTTACTGGTTCAACTGAAGTTTGGTTGTGGAGGAGAAAGTGAGAGAGAGAGAGAGAGGCAGAGAGGGAGGGCAAACAAAGGTTTGGAGGAGAAGGCACGTACAGGCTTTGGGGTTAAGATTTTGTTTGTTACGAGACAGCGGAAAAACTCATTTGTGCAAAATTGACAAATGAATACAACAAGCAAAAGCAATAATGCAAGAATAATGCAGCACCTGAGACACGGAGATTTGAGTTGAGTATAGATACACACAAGCAAGGAAGGTCCATTTTCTAAAGGTTTTTATCAAAGGATGCAGTGTTTTGTATTCTTTATCTCAGCTTCAAGTTGCAGGCAATCCTGTTTCACGACTTTCTTGATTCTGTCCAAATAGTATATTTAAACTGAATAACTGTTGAACTCAGGCATGAATATCTTTCTCCTATTTCAAAGCAAAAGCTCTCAAGTCTCAAATTTGATGATAATGAAAAAAAGAAGAGTGTCCGAAAACAAGACACACTCACACTCCAACTTCTTCATGACGGATTGCCTCTTGACTCCCGAGACAATGTTCGCGATATCAGATACCAGTCGCCTTCCTGAACTGTTAACTAATGCCAACAAGTTTATGTAGGTTCTATGTCCATTCGATCACATCCACTTACATTAGCTCAACACAGTTGTCATGCCTGCGGATCCTGGTTTCATTATGACGGCAGGTCTCAACCTCCTCCCGACTTGACACTCCTGCCTTTCTGCTCGTTCCTGTGCCATTCCACATCCTTCGCGGTATTTTCCGCTTTCAAGCCCTCAAAGAAGGAACGAAACGATATTCAAAGACGTGTGCATGAGACTATTGAACTCTACAAGGCATCTCCGAAATGGACTTCTGAATTGCCGGCAGAGGTTGATTCCTTTGTGAAAACGTTGATTGGAAATGGCTCAAAGAACCCCGGGCTGAAGTTCAAGTCCGTCTTTGTCAGCAAGAATCCAAACGATCATCCAACAAATCAATTGATAGTCTCTGAAGCCCTGATGGACCAAAGTATTGGATACCTGTGTGTCTTTGAGAGTGTCAAGAAAAACCTGATTTTTGTCCTCATCAAACCATTCCAGACGTCGGAAATACTGGACGACCAGCTGAAAGTCAACAAAGCACTCGTAGCAAAGTACAGGCAAAAAGGAAAAGGCGTTCTACCTGGCCCATCCACAAATAGTCACGACATGCGGCCCTTGACCGAATTTGATTTTGTCAAGAAAGAAGATATTCCCAAACACAGAGGGGTGTGGAATGCCGCTGTAATCCAGGAGCAAGCTCATCCTGAAAAGCCTCTCAAAGTCATTTCTCAGCAATTGAGTGGCTGTGGCGTCTTCCATAACTTCTTTTCATTTCAAGTCGCGTCTAAACTGTCCGCTGCTTTGGCAAGAACTCTTGTTGAAACCTTTTTCCCGATCGCTGGTGAACGATTGAAAGCAATCTCGAACGGCCTTGGTTCGGCCACAAATCCTGACAACGACGCTGCAAAATTGTTCATCAAGGACTTGAACCAAGGTTTCAACCTTCACTGTCTAAGCTTAAATGTTCCAGTTGTCCCACACAAAGACAGAAATAATGACAAACTCGTCCCCACAGTCATGATGTATACAGGAAACTGGCCATCGTATGCGTGGTTGCCTGAGTATGGAATGTATCTTGGCGTTTACCACGGAGTCATCACTTTGTGTTATGCGGATTCACTACAACATGGTTCCGAGTTTTTCCTCATGCCAGAGCAAGAAAGATTTGTTAATATATTCGCAAGCCATACATCTGTTTTTAGAGAATTTGGCCAATGTTAGACAAATAAAGAGGATTTATTTGAAGATTATTGCAACCAAATAAATATAGAACATTCTTTTTCGCGTTTTTGTCTGTAATTTTTGATGGCTTGGACTTGGGTTCATCTGTTCAGCACACCAAACTGAAGCGAACCCCTCCACAATTTCAAACTCCGAAAAGGGGACGCGAGACTCGGGAGGTATAAGAGGGGAGTAAGTTTCCTCTCCAGAAACCACAAACAGCCCAAAAAAACAACATGAATCCTCTTGAACAGACACTCCAAGGCAAGCAAGCACCAAGTCAAGTTCAGGCTATCCAGACTTCCCAGACTTCCGAGACTTCCCAGACTTTCCAGACTCCCAAGACTTCCATCGCTCCAAAGGCTCTCGAGGTGCCAGAAATCAAGCTCGATCAAATCCCGGAATACCGTTTCCACCATAAGCGCCCTGTCATTAATACGCAAGAAGTTGTAGGAAAATCTCTGGACCTCCTCGCTGATGGTGCCGACCCAGCTCTTGTCTCCCTTGGCTTAGCGTTTGGGTACACCGGAACTACGGATGTGCCTACCAACCTCTTGTACGACTTTGTTCCAGTCTTTTTTGCCATGCACGCCACACTTTGCTACGTCTTTCTTGAATGGTTTGGCAAGCAAATTGATCTTCAATCGGAGGAAGACAACCGCCTTGTGGAATACTTCCGTTCTTGTTTCCTGGTTGACTGCCAAGATGGTATTGCAGTGGCGGCAAAGCATCTTGCAGAGGGTATGAGCAATTCGAAGTGCCCGCGTCCACTTGTTTTGAACTGGGAATCCTTGGCAAAACTTACGCCTGACGAAGTCGTCGCCATTATTTATTCTTTCGCGTTTATTGACAGACACAAGCTTCAATGGGAGTTCTGCATTGCATACGTCAAGGCAAAGGAAGGTATTCTGGACATCTCGCTGGAAGGAGGATCAGACGACTTGCATATTACCGAATCTCTCCAAAACTTGCTCAACCCAATCTTTTATGACTTTGTCCCTGGTATGATTGAACGCGTCACCCAGCACCAATATGAAACCTTTGTGGTGCCGTACATTGGATTATTGGACAATCAACACGGTCTGGAGGAGTGGATGCGTCGCCCACAGACCGTCGATTGGAAATTTGGACTCGGTTGGAGAGGCTGAAGGAATCAAAAAGTGATATGAATCTTTGTTTCTTTTGTTATTATTCTTATAGTGTCATTTAATACAAAATTATTGACCAAAAAACGTTTGTTTGTGTCCGGGAATTCGAAGGGAGGGTAGCGAACAGATCGAAAAGTTGAAAGAAACTAGATGGAGGCGGCATTAGAGTGTGAGCGCAGCGACCATCAAACTTTCAACAATTGCAAGAGGAAGCTGTATTCTCAAATCCAGAAGCAAGAGACTTCCTAGTTCATACGACGTTGAAGACGCGAAGCTGAAGAGATCCTAGCACCATTTGCAAGAAGCCAGGGAGTGGATTGACGCAAAGCAATCCAAAGTCATGGAATTCCTTCGTATTGAACTGGGACGGCTCAACCTCAGCTTCTCTTGATTCTCATACAGAGAGCTAAAAATGAGACTGAAGATCAAGTTGAGCAACTGAAATCGAATATGTGATATTGTGAATCAGGCCTTTGGCAACAACAGTGTTCATGGTGTTTTAGGCTTCAGAGGCACCAAGGAACTTCGAAATGAATTCAGGAAACAAGATGGATGTGTTTATGGCTTGAAACTTTTCATATTTGAGCCTCCATCATCATCACAGGCATTAAACGCATGCCCAATGAGCAAAAACTCAAAAGAAGTTTGACGTGTCACGTTAAGCTACAGCTCGCCCGTAAAATCAACCAAATTATTGAGACCTCACACTCTTTTTCAATATACGGACGTTGGCACTTCAATCATTTTTCAAACTACGTGAATTATTAGTCTCTGAAACGCCTAGGTCTTTCCTGTGTCTTTCCTGTTCTGAGGCGTAATCTTTCAAAAAGAGTATCAAAAAATGAACCGTTTTGTGTCAAAAGGAAGCGTGGTGGGCGAAGAAGAAGTGCTAGATCCAAATCAGGACAATACCCCAGTAGCACCGTACGTACCACCAGACAACCGAACCCTGTATGAGAGACTTCAAATCAACAAGTTGAAGAAGGAGGAAGAGTTTGCAGAGAAGACAAAGCTGGGTGAGTTTTTTGAGGTTTCTAGTTCTGTTGTTGGGTTGGGTTTTTCGAATGGAGCTGCGCATCTGTCTTGTTCTCTGTACAGTTAACAGAGACATGCACTATGTATTCCTAAAAGCCTTCTTTGGGTCCTGGGAGCGGGGGGGATGCAAGCACCAAATACTAACACACACGCACTCTCTCACTCTCAAACAGCAAACCTGATCAAAAAACTAAGGCACCAGCAAACCCTCTTGGACTGCTTTTTGGAATCCAATTGGAGTGTTTGGGAGCTGTTTAAATGGTTCTGCTCAATTTTACAGAGCTATTGAACAACACCCAAAGTGAGTAGCAACATACCAAGTTGCTGAATCATACTACCAAGATGATGTGGCTGAATTGTGGAGCTTTTCGGAATCCAATTGGAGTGTTTGGGAGCTGTTTAAATGGTTCTGCTCAATTTTACAGAGCTATTGAACAACACCCAAAGTGAGTAGCAACATACCAAGTTGCTGAATCATACTACCAAGATGATGTGGCTGAATTGTGGAGCTTTTCGGAATCCAATTGGAGTGTTTGGGAGCTGTTTAAATGGTTCTGCTCAATTTTACAGAGCTATTGAACAACACCCAAAGTGAGTCGCAACATACCAAGTTGCTGAATCATACTACCAAGATGATGTGGCTGAATTGTGGAGCTTTTCGGAATCCAATTGGAGTGTTTGGGAGCTGTTTAAATGGTTCTGCTCAATTTTACAGAGCTATTGAACAACACCCAAAGTGAGTCGCAACATACCAAGTTGCTGAATCATACTACCAAGATGATGTGGCTGAATTGTGGAGCTTTTCGGAATCCAATTGGAGTGTTTGGGAGCTGTTTAAATGGTTCTGCTCAATTTTACAGAGCTATTGAACAACACCCAAAGTGAGTCGCAACATACCAAGTTGCTGAATCATACTACCAAGATGATGTGGCTGAATTGTGGAGCTTTTCGGAATCCAATTGGAGTGTTTGGGAGCTGTTTAAATGGTTCTGCTCAATTTTACAGAGCTATTGAACAACACCCAAAGTGAGTCGCAACATACCAAGTTGCTGAATCATACTACCAAGATGATGTGGCTGAATTGTGGAGCTTTTCGGAATCCAATTGGAGTGTTTGGGAGCTGTTTAAATGGTTCTGCTCAATTTTACAGAGCTATTGAACAACACCCAAAGTGAGTCGCAACATACCAAGTTGCTGAATCATACTACCAAGATGATGTGGCTGAATTGTGGAGCTTTTCGGAATCCAATTGGAGTGTTTGGGAGCTGTTTAAATGGTTCTGCTCAATTTTACAGAGCTATTGAACAACACCCAAAGTGAGTCGCAACATACCAAGTTGCTGAATCATACTACCAAGATGATGTGGCTGAATTGTGGAGCTTTTCGGAATCCAATTGGAGTGTTTGGGAGCTGTTTAAATGGTTCTGCTCAATTTTACAGAGCTATTGAACAACACCCAAAGTGAGTCGCAACATACCAAGTTGCTGAATCATACTACCAAGATGATGTGGCTGAATTGTGGAGCTTTTCGGAATCCAATTGGAGTGTTTGGGAGCTGTTTAAATGGTTCTGCTCAATTTTACAGAGCTATTGAACAACACCCAAAGTGAGTCGCAACATACCAAGTTGCTGAATCATACTACCAAGATGATGTGGCTGAATTGTGGAGCTTTTCGGAATCCAATTGGAGTGTTTGGGAGCTGTTTA
This sequence comes from Rhizoclosmatium globosum, assembly GCA_002104985.1. Taxonomy (NCBI): domain Eukaryota; kingdom Fungi; phylum Chytridiomycota; class Chytridiomycetes; order Chytridiales; family Chytriomycetaceae; genus Rhizoclosmatium; species Rhizoclosmatium globosum. The sequence goes on along the minus strand of MCGO01000134.1, from coordinate 83,850 downwards.
AATGGTTCTGCTCAATTTTACAGAGCTATTGAACAACACCCAAAGTGAGTCGCAACATACCAAGTTGCTGAATCATACTACCAAGATGATGTGGCTGAATTGTGGAGCTTTTCGGAATCCAATTGGAGTGTTTGGGAGCTGTTTAAATGGTTCTGCTCAATTTTACAGAGCTATTGAACAACACCCAAAGTGAGTCGCAACATACCAAGTTGCTGAATCATACTACCAAGATGATGTGGCTGAATTGTGGAGCTTTTCGGAATCCAATTGGAGTGTTTGGGAGCTGTTTAAATGGTTCTGCTCAATTTTACAGAGCTATTGAACAACACCCAAAGTGAGTCGCAACATACCAAGTTGCTGAATCATACTACCAAGATGATGTGGCTGAATTGTGGAGCTTTTCGGAATCCAATTGGAGTGTTTGGGAGCTGTTTAAATGGTTCTGCTCAATTTTACAGAGCTATTGAACAACACCCAAAGTGAGTCGCAACATACCAAGTTGCTGAATCATACTACCAAGATGATGTGGCTGAATTGTGGAGCTTTTCGGAATCCAATTGGAGTGTTTGGGAGCTGTTTAAATGGTTCTGCTCAATTTTACAGAGCTATTGAACAAACCCAAAGTGAGTCGCAACATACCAAGTTGCTGAATCATACTACCAAGATGATGTGGCTGAATTGTGGAGCTTTTCGGAATCCAATTGGAGTGTTTGGGAGCTGTTTAAATGGTTCTGCTCAATTTTACAGAGCTATTGAACAACACCCAAAGTGAGTCGCAACATACCAAGTTGCTGAATCATACTACCAAGATGATGTGGCTGAATTGTGGAGCTTTTCGGAATCCAATTGGAGTGTTTGGGAGCTGTTTAAATGGTTCTGCTCAATTTTACAGAGCTATTGAACAACACCCAAAGTGAGTCGCAACATACCAAGTTGCTGAATCATACTACCAAGATGATGTGGCTGAATTGTGGAGCTTTTCGGAATCCAATTGGAGTGTTTGGGAGCTGTTTAAATGGTTCTGCTCAATTTTACAGAGCTATTGAACAACACCCAAAGTGAGTCGCAACATACCAAGTTGCTGAATCATACTACCAAGATGATGTGGCTGAATTGTGGAGCTTTTCGGAATCCAATTGGAGTGTTTGGGAGCTGTTTAAATGGTTCTGCTCAATTTTACAGAGCTATTGAACAACACCCAAAGTGAGTCGCAACATACCAAGTTGCTGAATCATACTACCAAGATGATGTGGCTGAATTGTGGAGCTTTTCGGAATCCAATTGGAGTGTTTGGGAGCTGTTTAAATGGTTCTGCTCAATTTTACAGAGCTATTGAACAACACCCAAAGTGAGTCGCAACATACCAAGTTGCTGAATCATACTACCAAGATGATGTGGCTGAATTGTGGAGCTTTTCGGAATCCAATTGGAGTGTTTGGGAGCTGTTTAAATGGTTCTGCTCAATTTTACAGAGCTATTGAACAACACCCAAAGTGAGTCGCAACATACCAAGTTGCTGAATCATACTACCAAGATGATGTGGCTGAATTGTGGAGCTTTTCGGAATCCAATTGGAGTGTTTGGGAGCTGTTTAAATGGTTCTGCTCAATTTTACAGAGCTATTGAACAACACCCAAAGTGAGTCGCAACATACCAAGTTGCTGAATCATACTACCAAGATGATGTGGCTGAATTGTGGAGCTTTTCGGAATCCAATTGGAGTGTTTGGGAGCTGTTTAAATGGTTCTGCTCAATTTTACAGAGCTATTGAACAACACCCAAAGTGAGTCGCAACATACCAAGTTGCTGAATCATACTACCAAGATGATGTGGCTGAATTGTGGAGCTTTTCGGAATCCAATTGGAGTGTTTGGGAGCTGTTTAAATGGTTCTGCTCAATTTTACAGAGCTATTGAACAACACCCAAAGTGAGTCGCAACATACCAAGTTGCTGAATCATACTACCAAGATGATGTGGCTGAATTGTGGAGCTTTTCGGAATCCAATTGGAGTGTTTGGGAGCTGTTTAAATGGTTCTGCTCAATTTTACAGAGCTATTGAACAACACCCAAAGTGAGTCGCAACATACCAAGTTGCTGAATCATACTACCAAGATGATGTGGCTGAATTGTGGAGCTTTCGAATCCAATTGGAGTGTTTGGGAGCTGTTTAAATGGTTCTGCTCAATTTTACAGAGCTATTGAACAACACCCAAAGTGAGTCGCAACATACCAAGTTGCTGAATCATACTACCAAGATGATGTGGCTGAATTGTGGAGCTTTTCGGAATCCAATTGGAGTGTTTGGGAGCTGTTTAAATGGTTCTGCTCAATTTTACAGAGCTATTGAACAACACCCAAAGTGAGTCGCAACATACCAAGTTGCTGAATCATACTACCAAGATGATGTGGCTGAATTGTGGAGCTTTTCGGAATCCAATTGGAGTGTTTGGGAGCTGTTTAAATGGTTCTGCTCAATTTTACAGAGCTATTGAACAACACCCAAAGTGAGTCGCAACATACCAAGTTGCTGAATCATACTACCAAGATGATGTGGCTGAATTGTGGAGCTTTCGGAATCCAATTGGAGTGTTTGGGAGCTGTTTAAATGGTTCTGCTCAATTTTACAGAGCTATTGAACAACACCCAAAGTGAGTCGCAACATACCAAGTTGCTGAATCATACTACCAAGATGATGTGGCTGAATTGTGGAGCTTTTCGGAATCCAATTGGAGTGTTTGGGAGCTGTTTAAATGGTTCTGCTCAATTTTACAGAGCTATTGAACAACACCCAAAGTGAGTCGCAACATACCAAGTTGCTGAATCATACTACCAAGATGATGTGGCTGAATTGTGGAGCTTTTCGGAATCCAATTGGAGTGTTTGGGAGCTGTTTAAATGGTTCTGCTCAATTTTACAGAGCTATTGAACAACACCCAAAGTGAGTCGCAACATACCAAGTTGCTGAATCATACTACCAAGATGATGTGGCTGAATTGTGGAGCTTTTCGGAATCCAATTGGAGTGTTTGGGAGCTGTTTAAATGGTTCTGCTCAATTTTACAGAGCTATTGAACAACACCCAAAGTGAGTCGCAACATACCAAGTTGCTGAATCATACTACCAAGATGATGTGGCTGAATTGTGGAGCTTTTCGGAATCCAATTGGAGTGTTTGGGAGCTGTTTAAATGGTTCTGCTCAATTTTACAGAGCTATTGAACAACACCCAAAGTGAGTCGCAACATACCAAGTTGCTGAATCATACTACCAAGATGATGTGGCTGAATTGTGGAGCTTTTCGGAATCCAATTGGAGTGTTTGGGAGCTGTTTAAATGGTTCTGCTCAATTTTACAGAGCTATTGAACAACACCCAAAGTGAGTCGCAACATACCAAGTTGCTGAATCATACTACCAAGATGATGTGGCTGAATTGTGGAGCTTTTCGGAATCCAATTGGAGTGTTTGGGAGCTGTTTAAATGGTTCTGCTCAATTTTACAGAGCTATTGAACAACACCCAAAGTGAGTCGCAACATACCAAGTTGCTGAATCATACTACCAAGATGATGTGGCTGAATTGTGGAGCTTTTCGGAATCCAATTGGAGTGTTTGGGAGCTGTTTAAATGGTTCTGCTCAATTTTACAGAGCTATTGAACAACACCCAAAGTGAGTCGCAACATACCAAGTTGCTGAATCATACTACCAAGATGATGTGGCTGAATTGTGGAGCTTTTCGGAATCCAATTGGAGTGTTTGGGAGCTGTTTAAATGGTTCTGCTCAATTTTACAGAGCTATTGAACAACACCCAAAGTGAGTCGCAACATACCAAGTTGCTGAATCATACTACCAAGATGATGTGGCTGAATTGTGGAGCTTTTCGGAATCCAATTGGAGTGTTTGGGAGCTGTTTAAATGGTTCTGCTCAATTTTACAGAGCTATTGAACAACACCCAAAGTGAGTCGCAACATACCAAGTTGCTGAATCATACTACCAAGATGATGTGGCTGAATTGTGGAGCTTTTCGGAATCCAATTGGAGTGTTTGGGAGCTGTTTAAATGGTTCTGCTCAATTTTACAGAGCTATTGAACAACACCCAAAGTGAGTCGCAACATACCAAGTTGCTGAATCATACTACCAAGATGATGTGGCTGAATTGTGGAGCTTTTCGGAATCCAATTGGAGTGTTTGGGAGCTGTTTAAATGGTTCTGCTCAATTTTACAGAGCTATTGAACAACACCCAAAGTGAGTCGCAACATACCAAGTTGCTGAATCATACTACCAAGATGATGTGGCTGAATTGTGGAGCTTTTCGGAATCCAATTGGAGTGTTTGGGAGCTGTTTAAATGGTTCTGCTCAATTTTACAGAGCTATTGAACAACACCCAAAGTGAGTCGCAACATACCAAGTTGCTGAATCATACTACCAAGATGATGTGGCTGAATTGTGGAGCTTTTCGGAATCCAATTGGAGTGTTTGGGAGCTGTTTAAATGGTTCTGCTCAATTTTACAGAGCTATTGAACAACACCCAAAGTGAGTCGCAACATACCAAGTTGCTGAATCATACTACCAAGATGATGTGGCTGAATTGTGGAGCTTTTCGGAATCCAATTGGAGTGTTTGGGAGCTGTTTAAATGGTTCTGCTCAATTTTAAAGAGCTATTGAACAACACCCAAAGTGAGTCACAACATACCAAGTTGCTGAATCATACTACCAAGATGATGTGGCTGAATTGTGGAGCTTTTCGGAATCCAATTGGAGTGTTTGGGAGCTGTTTAAATGGTTCTGCTCAATTTTACAGAGCTATTGAACAACACCCAAAGTGAGTCGCAACATACCAAGTTGCTGAATCATACTACCAAGATGATGTGGCTGAATTGTGGAGCTTTTCGGAATCCAATTGGAGTGTTTGGGAGCTGTTTAAATGGTTCTGCTCAATTTTACAGAGCTATTGAACAACACCCAAAGTGAGTCGCAACATACCAAGTTGCTGAATCATACTACCAAGATGATGTGGCTGAATTGTGGAGCTTTTCGGAATCCAATTGGAGTGTTTGGGAGCTGTTTAAATGGTTCTGCTCAATTTTACAGAGCTATTGAACAACACCCAAAGTGAGTCGCAACATACCAAGTTGCTGAATCATACTACCAAGATGATGTGGCTGAATTGTGGAGCTTTTCGGAATCCAATTGGAGTGTTTGGGAGCTGTTTAAATGGTTCTGCTCAATTTTACAGAGCTATTGAACAACACCCAAAGTGAGTCGCAACATACCAAGTTGCTGAATCATACTACCAAGATGATGTGGCTGAATTGTGGAGCTTTTCGGAATCCAATTGGAGTGTTTGGGAGCTGTTTAAATGGTTCTGCTCAATTTTACAGAGCTATTGAACAACACCCAAAGTGAGTCGCAACATACCAAGTTGCTGAATCATACTACCAAGATGATGTGGCTGAATTGTGGAGCTTTTCGGAATCCAATTGGAGTGTTTGGGAGCTGTTTAAATGGTTCTGCTCAATTTTACAGAGCTATTGAACAACACCCAAAGTGAGTCGCAACATACCAAGTTGCTGAATATACTACCAAGATGATGTGGCTGAATTGTGGAGCTTTTCGGAATCCAATTGGAGTGTTTGGGAGCTGTTTAAATGGTTCTGCTCAATTTTACAGAGCTATTGAACAACACCCAAAGTGAGTCGCAACATACCAAGTTGCTGAATCATACTACCAAGATGATGTGGCTGAATTGTGGAGCTTTTCGGAATCCAATTGGAGTGTTTGGGAGCTGTTTAAATGGTTCTGCTCAATTTTACAGAGCTATTGAACAACACCCAAAGTGAGTCGCAACATACCAAGTTGCTGAATCATACTACCAAGATGATGTGGCTGAATTGTGGAGCTTTTCGGAATCCAATTGGAGTGTTTGGGAGCTGTTTAAATGGTTCTGCTCAATTTTACAGAGCTATTGAACAACACCCAAAGTGAGTCGCAACATACCAAGTTGCTGAATTATACTACCAAGATGATGTGGCTGAATTGTGGAGCTTTTCGGAATCCAATTGGAGTGTTTGGGAGCTGTTTAAATGGTTCTGCTCAATTTTACAGAGCTATTGAACAACACCCAAAGTGAGTCGCAACATACCAAGTTGCTGAATTATACTACCAAGATGATGTGGCTGAATTGTGGAGCTTTTCGGAATCCAATTGGAGTGTTTGGGAGCTGTTTAAATGGTTCTGCTCAATTTTACAGAGCTATTGAACAACACCCAAAGTGAGTCGCAACATACCAAGTTGCTGAATATACTACCAAGATGATGTGGCTGAATTGTGGAGCTTTTCGGAATCCAATTGGAGTGTTTGGGAGCTGTTTAAATGGTTCTGCTCAATTTTACAGAGCTATTGAACAACACCCAAAGTGAGTCGCAACATACCAAGTTGCTGAATCATACTACCAAGATGATGTGGCTGAATTGTGGAGCTTTTCGGAATCCAATTGGAGTGTTTGGGAGCTGTTTAAATGGTTCTGCTCAATTTTACAGAGCTATTGAACAACACCCAAAGTGAGTCGCAACATACCAAGTTGCTGAATTATACTACCAAGATGATGTGGCTGAATTGTGGAGCTTTTCGGAATCCAATTGGAGTGTTTGGGAGCTGTTTAAATGGTTCTGCTCAATTTTACAGAGCTATTGAACAACACCCAAAGTGAGTCGCAACATACCAAGTTGCTGAATCATACTACCAAGATGATGTGGCTGAATTGTGGAGCTTTTCGGAATCCAATTGGAGTGTTTGGGAGCTGTTTAAATGGTTCTGCTCAATTTTACAGAGCTATTGAACAACACCCAAAGTGAGTCGCAACATACCAAGTTGCTGAATCATACTACCAAGATGATGTGGCTGAATTGTGGAGCTTTTCGGAATCCAATTGGAGTGTTTGGGAGCTGTTTAAATGGTTCTGCTCAATTTTACAGAGCTATTGAACAACACCCAAAGTGAGTCGCAACATACCAAGTTGCTGAATTATACTACCAAGATGATGTGGCTGAATTGTGGAGCTTTTCGGAATCCAATTGGAGTGTTTGGGAGCTGTTTAAATGGTTCTGCTCAATTTTACAGAGCTATTGAACAACACCCAAAGTGAGTCGCAACATACCAAGTTGCTGAATTATACTACCAAGATGATGTGGCTGAATTGTGGAGCTTTTCGGAATCCAATTGGAGTGTTTGGGAGCTGTTTAAATGGTTCTGCTCAATTTTACAGAGCTATTGAACAACACCCAAAGTGAGTCGCAACATACCAAGTTGCTGAATCATACTACCAAGATGATGTGGCTGAATTGTGGAGCTTTTCGGAATCCAATTGGAGTGTTTGGGAGCTGTTTAAATGGTTCTGCTCAATTTTACAGAGCTATTGAACAACACCCAAAGTGAGTCGCAACATACCAAGTTGCTGAATCATACTACCAAGATGATGTGGCTGAATTGTGGAGCTTTTCGGAATCCAATTGGAGTGTTTGGGAGCTGTTTAAATGGTTCTGCTCAATTTTACAGAGCTATTGAACAACACCCAAAGTGAGTCGCAACATACCAAGTTGCTGAATCATACTACCAAGATGATGTGGCTGAATTGTGGAGCTTTTCGGAATCCAATTGGAGTGTTTGGGAGCTGTTTAAATGGTTCTGCTCAATTTTACAGAGCTATTGAACAACACCCAAAGTGAGTCGCAACATACCAAGTTGCTGAATTATACTACCAAGATGATGTGGCTGAATTGTGGAGCTTTTCGGAATCCAATTGGAGTGTTTGGGAGCTGTTTAAATGGTTCTGCTCAATTTTACAGAGCTATTGAACAACACCCAAAGTGAGTCGCAACATACCAAGTTGCTGAATTATACTACCAAGATGATGTGGCTGAATTGTGGAGCTTTTCGGAATCCAATTGGAGTGTTTGGGAGCTGTTTAAATGGTTCTGCTCAATTTTACAGAGCTATTGAACAACACCCAAAGTGAGTCGCAACATACCAAGTTGCTGAATTATACTACCAAGATGATGTGGCTGAATTGTGGAGCTTTTCGGAATCCAATTGGAGTGTTTGGGAGCTGTTTAAATGGTTCTGCTCAATTTTACAGAGCTATTGAACAACACCCAAAGTGAGTCGCAACATACCAAGTTGCTGAATCATACTACCAAGATGATGTGGCTGAATTGTGGAGCTTTTCGGAATCCAATTGGAGTGTTTGGGAGCTGTTTAAATGGTTCTGCTCAATTTTACAGAGCTATTGAACAACACCCAAAGTGAGTCGCAACATACCAAGTTGCTGAATCATACTACCAAGATGATGTGGCTGAATTGTGGAGCTTTTCGGAATCCAATTGGAGTGTTTGGGAGCTGTTTAAATGGTTCTGCTCAATTTTACAGAGCTATTGAACAACACCCAAAGTGAGTCGCAACATACCAAGTTGCTGAATCATACTACCAAGATGATGTGGCTGAATTGTGGAGCTTTTCGGAATCCAATTGGAGTGTTTGGGAGCTGTTTAAATGGTTCTGCTCAATTTTACAGAGCTATTGAACAACACCCAAAGTGAGTCGCAACATACCAAGTTGCTGAATCATACTACCAAGATGATGTGGCTGAATTGTGGAGCTTTTCGGAATCCAATTGGAGTGTTTGGGAGCTGTTTAAATGGTTCTGCTCAATTTTACAGAGCTATTGAACAACACCCAAAGTGAGTCGCAACATACCAAGTTGCTGAATCATACTACCAAGATGATGTGGCTGAATTGTGGAGCTTTTCGGAATCCAATTGGAGTGTTTGGGAGCTGTTTAAATGGTTCTGCTCAATTTTACAGAGCTATTGAACAACACCCAAAGTGAGTCGCAACATACCAAGTTGCTGAATCATACTACCAAGATGATGTGGCTGAATTGTGGAGCTTTTCGGAATCCAATTGGAGTGTTTGGGAGCTGTTTAAATGGTTCTGCTCAATTTTACAGAGCTATTGAACAACACCCAAAGTGAGTCGCAACATACCAAGTTGCTGAATCATACTACCAAGATGATGTGGCTGAATTGTGGACAGAATCCAATTGGAGTGTTTGGGAGCTGTTTAAATGGTTCTGCTCAATTTTACAGAGCTATTGAACAACACCCAAAGTGAGTCGCAACATACCAAGTTGCTGAATCATACTACCAAGATGATGTGGCTGAATTGTGGACAGAATCCAATTGGAGTGTTTGGGAGCTGTTTAAATGGTTCTGCTCAATTTTACAGAGCTATTGAACAACACCCAAAGTGAGTCGCAACATACCAAGTTGCTGAATCATACTACCAAGATGATGTGGCTGAATTGTGGACAGAATCCAATTGGAGTGTTTGGGAGCTGTTTAAATGGTTCTGCTCAATTTTTACCAGCAACACCCAACCATTTGCTCTTATAAAAGTGAATTCTGGTGTCAGGTGGTAAAATTGATCATATATTTATGGTATTGTATAGCTTATTCATTTTGCACAGAGAAGGAAACAGAATTTTATTTAATAACAAGAAGAAAAAAATATAATTAAAAATGGAAAGGCAACTTAGTGAAAGATGACTTTATCATCAAATCCATGAAACACATGTTTTGTAACTACAACAGGGCCCAAACTTTGCACTGGTTCATCTGGAGGGTGATCCCAAGTCAATATTTTTGCAGCTACATTCTTTACAGGGGCAGGACAATGATAGGTGTTGTTGGAACGATTCAAAGTTGGACTTGGAGTGACATCTCCTGCTGCAAATACAAGTGCCAATGGATAAAGGTTGTGTAGGCCATGTGGATTAGGAGGCAAACTCACAAGAGGATAGACATCAAAATTAGCAAGAGAAGCAGGGTTCATTGTTTCTTTGCAATCCTCAGCAAGTTCAACATTTAGGGTGAGGAGAGTTATCTTGCGGCCAACTTTTAAGTATGCTCTGATGTAATCAGCTGCTTGAGATTCATTTGTTGCCAGAATAACCCGGCGCAGGGGATTGTGGCCAAAACAGTTGGCAAAGACATCCAAAACCTGTTGGAGAGGAAGATTGCTCTTGCTTGTGCTTTTGGAGCTCCCAGTTTCATGAAGTGGGACAATAGAGATGGAAAAGCTTTGGAAGACTTTCAATGATTGGGTGACATTGACGGCTGCAAATCCTGTTGGAGCTGTATGGTAAACATCTTGCAAACCTCAAACAATGCAACTTACCAACAAGGTTTGCATTTTTGTCAGTTGCCATGTACATGATGCGACTCAAGTAGTCTGTGAGAACAGGCTGCATACAGATTGTTTAGTTTCAGAAAGCGGTGGCTGTGCAGATCACCCACCTCTGTCAAACCAATCGCCAAGCGTCCGTCAAACACCACTGCAGTTTCGACTGGATAATACTTGTCTGCAGGAAAGGTGGAGGTATTGTAGGAGACTTTGAAGCAAGAAGGGGGAAAATGTGGTTCTCACCACCCACTCGAGGACCTTGTGTGTTGCAATTCACTGCATCATTATCATTGTTAGCATCTTTCAAAAGTTGAAACCGGGTTTCTTGACCTGTGGCTGCCATTTTACAGTGAATTTGGATGGAGATTTGGTTCGGTCGTCAGGTTAATTATTTCTCTACAAGACACAATCAATTTAACCTTTCTGTCATGTTTTATATGCTTTCCGTAAGCTAGATGGAGGATATAAAGCAGCGCTAAGAGTTTATTTAACACAAAAAATACATTTCTGAACTAAGCGCTGTCGAATTTGTTGCAGAATTACAAGGGTATGTTCTGCTTATTTGGAGACGAATGTAGGTGAGTTGAGATTTTACAAGATATGCCAGCACCGTCCAATTCAGCAGAAAGGATGGATACAACTACGAGGGAACGCTCTGCAAGTTTCTAGGCAAACGGAGGTAAAGTTGAGTGTGTTGTGGTTAAATAAGTGCTCAACTCGACATTCCCTTTACCCTATGCTCTTCTAGACTCAACTTTTGGCCCGATTCTTTCCTCACAATAGAGAAGGCCAAAGTAGAATTTAAGGGTCCTGCTGTGTCTGTGTGAATTTATTAGATTGGTCAGTTTGCACACAACACAACCGTACGTGGGGATTTGACAGTTATTTGTAAAGACCATTTTTTAAGTTAAAAAACCCCACCTCCATCGCCTCCATAATCCATCAATTTCGAAATAAATTGGTGCAAAAGATACCAATACTTGTCAATGTTTTTTGATTTAAGATGGAGGGACAGGCTTGGTTTCTTGGCGACAGGAACTCATTTGGCGTAAAACTGAGGACAGACAGACAAATTCCCAAGAACTAAAAAGTCTGAGTATACATCCTCGGAAATTTGTTTACATACAATCAAGGGAACCCCTGATGTTTGAGGAGTAGAATTATCATTGGAGAAATGTGCATTATGTTAAAAACTTTTTCATATGGATACTTCAGAGTGGAGAGTGAGAAACCCATTCACCACCAATCCATTGACTTTATCAAAAATAGACTTGGACGTGCATTTGCGGACACAAAAATTTTGCAGAGACTCTAAATTGTGGCAAGTGCACTGCTGATCCTCCCAGTATGTCCTTTTCCCCTGCTTCAACTCACTTTATCCAAATTCTTTGTTAATCTTAACAATTTTGATAGTGATTCCTCTTCCCGCAATTATCCGTGCTCCACGATATGGCCCCCACGACTTTGATGGAGTCACAGCCACTCCAGCTCCCATAGGTGACCTTGGAGAATGTCTCTTTGCCTCCAAGTCCAAGAATCTTTCAGCCAAGGAATTACAATGCCGTACCTCACGTGTTATTGATTTGATGCCACAACAAGGCAAGGACAAGGCCCGTAAGATTGAGTACGCGTGTTCCCCTATTTGTTGTAAATATTCACTAGTCATTTACAGAGTTACGGCACTTCCTATCTCAACAACCAAGAAACAGTACAATCAACCCTCCTCCTCCACTCAACCCCCACAACTGCCAGCAGCCCCTCCAAAACCCCAAAAACCCCAACGTAAATCCCATGATCACTACAGACCAGTTGCTCGCCACCAAAGTGTTGACACCTACATCCAAAGGGCTGAACAACAACAAGCTCAGCAACAGTACGCCCTGCAAATGTATCAAATGCAGCAAATGCAACAAATGCAGCAAATGCAGAACATGGAACAACTACGCCAAATGCAAATGATTCAACAGCAACAATACAACATGCGATTTGTTCCATTTCATCCTCAAACCCAACAAATGCCTCAATATTACCCCCACCATTTACAACAGCAGCAACACACACAAGTACTGCATCCACAGAATCTGCCCCATCCACAACATCAACAACACCAACAACATGGTCAACCACCCTTTATGCAACAGCCACAACAACAATACCCAAACCCACCATTTTACTACCCTCCGAATCGTCGGTAAAGAAGAAAAGTCTGTGCAGTGTAAAAATGATAAATTAATAAATTATTTGAGACTGATTATTATGTGTCTGTTTACACTTCGATTAATCCCAGATTAACCCCCTTCAAAACACAACTTGAGAGCCTTCCTCTCGCCCTACCTTGAGATGAATATCAAAACTGTATGGACATGACCGCAAATGTCTGATGTTCTAAACTAAGGCTTGCAAAGGTTATTGAGCAGCTTGACGAGGAGGCATTCTTGGCTATGGTTCAAGGATACATGTCCAACCCCACCAATGACCTGGATAATCTTCTGCTGTGAGTTTGGTGTTTGGTGGGATAAAGGACCGATGGCATAGCCTGGCCTGGTGTTGGTTTATTGAACGGCTCGCAGACAACTTGGTCGAAAGCTGCACTCTGCTCCAAATATTGCAGAGGACCTTCGTGACAAGATTGATGATGCTTTCAAGAATTCAGTCGCATTAAATGCCCTTGTTTCTGAGGAATGCGGGGTCGTAAACAGGTTTCTCATTTCTCTCATTCCACACCTCTTCAATATTAAATTTACATAAAACAGGCGATCTTCTCCTTGTCTTTTGACTCTACAATCCTTTCTGTTATATTTCCCTCAAACTTCAGATCCACCCCAATCTGCCCCTGAGTTCGCAACGTATTTGGAAACAGTCCTCGCCTCTCTCTCTCCGACATATTCCATTAATCTGGTGGTTGCAACGAAACCTTCTCAATCAACTGTGTATTTGCATTTTCTGCACGACCTTCAGGTTTGTGTGTTTTTTTGTTTGTCAACTGTTTTTATGACCAGAATTTTTTGATAGCCCTTCCCCATTCTCTTCAATGTGACAGACAACCTCATTAAGTTTCAACAAGCTGCAAGACTATCTACTGCGGAGCGTGAGGACTTTCTTGAAATTTGGAAAAAGCAACCCTCAGTTCAATATTTGTCTGTCATCTTGCAGTTCTGGCTTTCAGGAATTTGCTGGGACAGCAAAATCTTTGGAGAGGTGGCTTGGAATGTCTGTGATTACCTTGCAGTCTTGGTTTTTGATGAAATGGTTTGTTTTTGACTTGCTTGGCTGATGCTTCATTGATAGAACTTAGATGCGCCTCAACACTCCCATTGCCTTAATCACTATGATGGCCAAAGCCATGACATATTTGGCTGCACCGGAACAGGTTTCTCTCCACTGCAATGGTAAATGGCCCCCCTTACCTGAGTACACTAATTTTGCTCAGGTATGGATCCACTGCTGGACAACGTGTTTGCTCTGGACAGGAAAAAGCTTCATGCGGCCGCACAAAAAACATTAAAATTTCTTGTGCTAAAGTCAAACACTGTAATGATCCTTTTAATACAACTCATATCTTAGCTTATTATTTAAACTAGTCCTCAACTTCGTTTTTCCAGGCAATGACTCAGCCAATAGAGTCTCCTTTGTCATATCGTATTAATCTCTCTTATGGTTTGCACCTCATTTGAATTGCTTTCCAACTTTGATGTGTTTCCCTCAGAATTCCTGCCTTATCAAAAGCTGCAAGTCCCAACTATTGTTACTCGCACCATCACAGAGCCTATTCCAGACATAATTCAGTCATTATGCCACCAGATTGTGTCTCATCTACTTCTCAGTGCCTTTTCTCTCCGTGAAAAAAATAAGGATAACTCACCTCCTGACATAATGGCTGTCCAACAGTTAGTTGCAGTGACAAGCCACTTTTTTGTTTCAAAATCTGCAAATCTCCTCAGTATTGTGCCAGGAGCCAAGTCATACCGCCTCATCCTCTACATACCTGTAACCACTTACTTTACAGCAAAGCTCAACCTTGAAGTTGTCCTTGGTGCCAAAGCATCCCAGGCATTTACTTATACCCACCCAGTTAATGAATAAAATCACATTAATTTGTGTCAGTGTTACATTGCAGTTCACAAATCTGTAGGATTTACAATAGCATTCTCTGGACCGGTATGAGCTATCAAAGTATACAAACAATTAGAGATTGGCCTTCATTTCAATGGTACCTATGGGCTTTCCAGATTGATCTTCAGCATCAAGTCTCCATCCAACATCTTTTTAAAAAAGATATCAAAGAGGGTTCTCTCCATGCACCTAACAACAAGCGCATCGTCGAAACGTGATTTATGGATCCATACGTCATGTTTATTTGCATCAGCACTAAAGAAAAGAAAAGTTAGGTTACAGTCGCTTTGAATACACGAGGCACTTACCACTATGAACAAAAGCAGACAGCACAACAGAGAAAGTGCTGCATTTTTGGAGTCCTGCCCCCCGTCTGGCCGCCGTTGAACACAGTACGCCATAACAGTCTGGGCGTGGACCCCTCAACATACACCCCTCCGCATCCACTCCAGCAACAACAATCACAACAGAAGCCAAACCCAAAAACCCAAAACTCCACCAAAATTAAAGAACACGACCAACCAAAAACCAACAAATCCAGCCTCCCGTCACACTATACCCAGACCTGCAAATCAACTCCCAAACTCACACATCACCCAAAGAATCAAACAGGCCAAGAGAAAAAACCTACTCCCCATAATAAACGCACTCCACAGCAAACCAATCCATCCTACTCCAAACGCTCACTCTCTCCTATCTTGCTCCAATCTCGCATTCTCGCATTCTGTTCCCTGTTGTATTGAAGAAACTGCCGCAGAGACGTTCCACATGTTTATATAGAGTCGATTAAAAACCACACCAAGCAAACTACAAACACAACTCACCAGCTGTTCAAACCTCCAGTAAGGATCCACCAAAAAGAACACCAATGAGACCTGCTCCACACAAATTACAACAAGCGCATCGTCGAAACGTGATTTATGGATCCATACGTCATGTTTATTTGCATCAGCACTAAAGAAAAGAAAAGTTAGGTTACAGTCGCTTTGAATACACGAGGCACTTACCACTATGAACAAAAGCAGACAGCACAACAGAGAAAGTGCTGCATTTTTGGAGTCCTGCCCCCCGTCTGGCCGCCGTTGAACACGGTACGCCATAACAGTCTGGGCGTGGACCCCTCAACATACACCCCTCCGCATCCACTCCAGCAACAACAATCACAACAGAAGCCAAACCCAAAAACCCAAAACTCCACCAAAATTAAAGAACACGACCAACCAAAAACCAACAAATCCAGCCTCCCGTCACACTATACCCAGACCTGCAAATCAACTCCCAAACTCACACATCACCCAAAGAATCAAACAGGCCAAGAGAAAAAACCTACTCCCCATAATAAACGCACTCCACAGCAAACCAATCCATCCTACTCCAAACGCTCACTCTCTCCTATCTTGCTCCAATCTCGCATTCTCGCATTCTGTTCCCTGTTGTATTGAAGAAACTGCCGCAGAGACGTTCCACATGTTTATATAGAGTCGATTAAAAACCACACCAAGCAAACTACAAACACAACTCACCAGCTGTTCAAACCTCCAGTAAGGATCCACCAAAAAGAACACCAATGAGACCTGCTCCACACAAATTACAACAAGCGCATCGTCGAAACGTGATTTATGGATCCATACGTCATGTTTATTTGCATCAGCACTAAAGAAAAGAAAAGTTAGGTTACAGTCGCTTTGAATACACGAGGCACTTACCACTATGAACAAAAGCAGACAGCACAACAGAGAAAGTGCTGCATTTTTGGAGTCCTGCCCCCCGTCTGGCCGCCGTTGAACACGGTACGCCATAACAGTCTGGGCGTGGACCCCTCAACATACACCCCTCCGCATCCACTCCAGCAACAACAATCACAACAGAAGCCAAACCCAAAAACCCAAAACTCCACCAAAATTAAAGAACACGACCAACCAAAAACCAACAAATCCAGCCTCCCGTCACACTATACCCCGACCTGCAAATCAACTCCCAAACTCACACATCACCCAAAGAATCAAACAGGCCAAGAGAAAAAACCTACTCCCCATAATAAACGCACTCCACAGCAAACCAATCCATCCTACTCCAAACGCTCACTCTCTCCTATCTTGCTCCAATCTCGCATTCTCGCATTCTGTTCCCTGTTGTATTGAAGAAACTGCCGCAGAGACGTTCCACATGTTTATATAGAGTCGATTAAAAAACACACCAAGCAAACTACAAACACAACTCACCAGCGAGCTGTGGCAGAGACGTTCCTCATGTTTACATAGAATCGATTAGACAATTCCATTCAAAATATAAACACAACTCACCATAGTTGAGACATGCGGTTAGACTCTCATATTGTCATGAAACAGAGAGTTGGGTTTTGGTTTTTATTCATTTTAATGACAGAGACTGAAATCTAGAGGGAGGAACAGCAGGTTAGTAATTTGTTTCATGCACAACAAACCATAGACATGTACTCACAAACAACAACAAAACAGCATAAATGACTGTGATTGACTGGTTGCAACTTGGTGGCAACTGGTGGCAGTGAGGTCGATGGGGAAATAAACAGCCGGCTTGTGGCACAGACGGACGGTGCGGAACAGTGACCGGGATGATGAAATCGCCAAGGAAGGCTCCACTGCTCCATATTGCGTGATGACACTGGTTGACAGGACTGGATTCTGGCTGGATGGGCTGGAGGAAACTGTGACATGATGCATTTTAGACAAAGTGATTCCAAATTTCAATAAACGCGCACCATTAACTTAAGAAGATATTGATGGCGAAGATTAACTGGAACAGCACGAAGGTATGAGGCAACGCGCCGGAGACGAAAGGTGGTCAAGTTTGTGAGAGAATTGTCAGACTTGACCACACCAACAGAAGGAGAAGGACGCGTCTTTTTCCGCAGTCGTTTCTGCAATGAAAGCGCGTTTAATGACTTGAAGTTGAGGTTGAGATAAGAGAAATAGAGAGAGAGAAGGAGAGAGTTGGAGAGGAGAGGGACGAGAGAGAGACACCCACTTTGACACCTTCCACTGGCAACTCGGCTTCCTTCGCGTACCAAAGCATCAGATGGTTGGAATAAGACTTGTCACTTGATACTTTGCATAGTATCTATCGTTGGTGGATCAGCGTGCATCAAACACTGGGCAGCCATCAGTCAGTTCAGACATCTGTTTCAAACAACATCAGATTAGATTTGTATTCAAGTTGAGGAACAGAATAAAGACACAGAGAATACTTACACAATACTGCGCCATCTAGCTCAGGTGTCATAGTACTGCGAGTGCTTCCACGTGAAGTTTTCAAGGAAGACTTTTCTGAGTTTGAAATCCACAAAGAAAAAGAATTTCTGCAGTTTTCCTCCCCTCTTTTTTTTTCATTAAATATATTCATTTTAACTTTGCAGGTTCTGGTTTGGGACTCATGTTGGGTGTAAGAACCCGTGTCTCTGGCGACGGTGACGAGGTAGAGGGCGATCCGCCACGACTACAAGAAAACGTACATTTGTTTTGATCGCACGTAAAATGGATTTCCGTTGTCTTTCGATGACGCAATGTTCTGAGCGAATCCGAACCGAGTCCGCAGTCCATCCAGCACATGCATCATCAGAGCCTTCTGTGTCAAATCAGGAACCAAGTGAATCATATCCAAGACAGAGTTATCCCACATGAAAGCCTTCCCTTCAACCAACTCATCACAGTCCGAGAACCACACCTCCAGAGTTGATTCGACTAAATGTGCAGGGAACTTGGAATAGATTGTTTGTAAGATATGGCGGATACTACTTTTGACCGAGACGCACAAGAAATCCAGAGAGGCACCTGAGAGTTCATACGACTTCAGAGACTTGGAACTGGGACTATCAGATGCAAAAGGATCTCTCTTGAACTGGGAAAACAACGACTTCAGCACACCCAAAATTCCTGGCAGAAGTTCAATGATGGCATCCCTGAACAAACAAATGTTATAAACAAAACAAACAAACAGCAGGAAGCAGCTCACCTGGAATTCTGCGGTTCTTACTCCAAGGCATCAGGCGACGAGCTATCAACAAACACACTTGAAACAATTCCGAAATCCCAAATATTTGTTCCTCCCTTTTTTATCTTTTCGATTTTGCTCTTGTTCCAGTCAGATAAACATTAGTATTTCGGCATATTTGAGGTCTCCGATCAAAGTATTAAACTCTGCACAAATCAGGATCAGTAACACCAACGCCTATTTACAACAAATCGTTATGTAACCACGACACTTCCTTCAATTCCAAAATATCTGCTTCCTTGATACTCTCCGACCATAAAGTTTGAAGCAGAGGGCGGTTTCCAGCCAATAACAAGGAGAGTGCCTCTGTCGAGTACAGAACTTGACCCATTTGAACTCACGCTCATAGTAGAATACTGTTTCTTCTTGGTTACCAATGAAAATGGTTCGGAAAAGACAAAAATATCAGGATGGAGGAGTGTCGCCAAAATAGGCTCAATCACCCTATAAAGCACAGATACGTTAGCTACGATTTCAAAATAGACTTGTTCCCCACCTCGAGTAAGACTTGACATACGTTTTCAACCACGCTTCTCCAATCCGCCTAATCGACGGATTCTAACTCCTCAACGCGTCCACTACCAAAACCAGAGGCTTCGGAAACGCGATTCCAGTCTGCCTTCACTCAACCTCCACAGAATTCCAAATCTCTGTTGATGCAAGAGCAAATCCACCAAATCGCGCGACGAGAGAAAGTTGGCAACAACGTCTTCGACAATGTAAGAACCAAACTTGGTCACACTGCTCAATTTCCAAATCAAACCTACGATTCGGGCATGACAGATTCCAAAAGGCTCCGGATCCAAGCATAGCCATAACTATTTGAAAATATCTTTGTAAATGATGTGTTGTTTGGAGAGGATGATAGATGCTTACTCTGCTAACGGAAACTTGAATAAACAGCTTAACATCAAATTTCAGTGTCACGGAAGAAGAACGCGCCTGCAACAATATTTGGAGGACGCAAGAAAGCGAGACGTTCAGGACACTAAACTCAGACGTCTAAAAAGTTTGATGGTTTGCTTTACCTCGCCCGTTCAAAATACTGTGGGAACCATAGTGTCACACACTCGCTCAACATCCATCCCAGTGCTCATACTCCAGAGCCACCAAGCTTCTTTGCTGGGGTTTCGAGTGCACCGCCAAATACACAGACGCAAGCACTTCAATCATTCAATCATTCGGCACGTTTCCTCAAGCAACATTACGATAGAATATTTCTCCGAGTTGCTGACGCTGACACCAGTAGGCGAAACGACACTGTCAACTACAGTTCAGGGTCCAAAACATGTTATCACTCGATCCAACAAGCTTGTCAGAAACAGTTGGAAGTTGGTGAAACTGAGTTCGACAACAGGGCGATCAATTACAAATTCAGAGATAGACGGGGACTGAAACACGGCTGGTTCGTCAAGTGCTGTTTCTTCTGCTTCATTCATAACGGTTCCATATGGTAGAGAGGATGAGATGCTGATGTTGGATGCACCGGTTGCAGAAGTAGGAGACGTCTTTTTAACACCGGCTTTCCGTGATTCCACTGGCCGCATCGGAATTCGTTCTGACCTGTTAGATTCTGACAGTTTCAAAATCCATGACTTTGTCATACTTTCGCGAGGTATATTGGAGAGAACTTTGGAACATACTCCGAGAAAGAGTGGTAATTTGTGCGAGGTTTCGGTAAAGTCGTCTAACTTTTTTTGAACATCTAAGTTTTTCTTGAGTTTTCTAAATTGACATTGGAGAAAGGAAGTCAAACTCACATCAAGCTGGTAACTTAACCAACACAACAAAATCGGCAGATGAATACGCTTCACATCTTCTTCCTCCACACAAACAATCCCCAGCATCAAATCAAAGAGCTGGTATTCTTGCATGGTTTGACATGGTCCAATCGGATTCGCAATGACCAAATGGTAGATATGTTTCCAAATTGTATACGGGTTGATTGAATCAAGCAACATCTCAGCAGATTGTAGGAGCTGAGAACCGAATCAAAATGAAGATACGTGAAAGGAAACCGCAACAAAGCACCTCCTTGTAATTTGCCAACACCAAACTTTTTTCCTTCAACGACTTAAAGATAAAACTTGATCCAACATGGCCGACCCAATTTTGTCCTTGTCCAGCTAAATAATAATTGTATAAGGGCAGGTAAGTTTGTGAATATCCACTGACAAGCTCCAGATCGAACTGTGTTGATGTGTGAATGGCACAATGACGTTTCAAACAACCTTATTCCACTTTGCTTCCATGTGGAATCTCACAGCGTGGTATATTTCTCCAAGAAGAAGAAAAGTGGACCATTCGATTTCCATTCCTTCGGCTTCAGTCGTGGCCACAGTCAACAGCTTCTGGACACTGCTCAACACCTCCGCATTCATAACAGCTTCAGCCTCCAAGCGCCGAATCTGTTCTACCAACTCAACGTTTGTGGGGTCAAGACACTCCTTTTTATCAGCCATGCTTCACTCCCATCGGGGCACTAACAATAACTTCCACCTCCTTCTCTGAAAACAACCTGTTGGGGTGGATTTTTAGGAAAGTCTCTTCCAGATGGCAGAAGTGCGAGGATGATCAGCCCTTTCAAGCACCTTCATCCAACAAACAGTCGGAAGTTGGAATGTCCACTTGAAAGAGACACGATATTGTGAGACTACTCCTCATTTTGCAAAAGTTTCGAATTGTTGTGTCATGACTGACATTGTGGGCTCAGCATCCTTCGACCCAGGTTTCAGCAGCCGCAAGAGAATTTGTCTACCCAAAGAATTAGATCTTGAAGACAAAGAACACACCAACTCACCAATTCAGAGCATCGACTCTCCAGTTCATGGATAATCACAGTTTGAGCCTCAAACTTCTGTGTCTTCACCGTCAATTCATAAGCCTTTGTATTTGAAATCTTTCACGCCTCTTCCAAAGAGGCAGCAGTAACAGCCATTTGCTTGTAAGTTCATCTTTCTCACGCACAAGGTTTTCAACCCGCTTTTCTGCAACTTTTAGAGCTTCTTGAGCATCAGCAACAACTTGCGATTGCTACAAAGCATGATTTTAATACCCTCCCGACAAACCCCGCATTGAAAAAACTCACCAAACCAACATTGCCAGAACAACCTATTCTTCTATTCCCTGGCTCTTTGCTCCCACTTGCCAACATCAACCACACTTTGTTGAAGAGCAGCTTGAATCTCACCCAACAAACTCGTCCCTTTGGACTTGTGCTTGCAACACAACCTCTGGTGCCTTGGAATCCCTCAACGGCGCTTCCAAATCCAAAAGGCTTCCTTCACTCACGTCCAAGTTTGATTGTATGCCACTGAGTTATCTCTGGTCACATTCCATTCCCATTTCTATAGCAACGACTCATTAAACAAACAAACAAAGCACGGTTAGACGTACCACTTCGTCTCTCTCCTTCGTCATTACAGCCAAGGCCACTTCAAGATCTGACACGTCTGATTCTCTTTGGGAAACCTTTGCTTGGGAACGTTCGAAGTCCTCCCTTGCGAGAAGTGCGTGCTTCTGAGCTTCCGCAACACGAACATCAGCATCACCATGTGCTTTTTGGGTTAATTCAACAGATCAAGCAGCTTGTTCGCGTGCAGATTCTCCACCTCCACAAACTGCGCATTCCATTTCCCGCCCAGCACTTTCCATTCTTTCTTGTTCACATGAAAGCTCTTGGTTTATTTCCTCCATTTCTTGCGACTGTTCCTTGGAGTTAGTCTTTTTCTTGACAGTCTCCAACTCTTCCGTCAAATTCATCAGCGGCACGTTTGCTTCATTACAATCAAGCTGCACTTCCTCCAGTTGACACAATTGCTAATCAATCAACGACTTTGCACCATCAAACTCCTCATTCAATGCCTGCATGCGTTCACCCATTTTCAGCTTCCGCATTGATTTGGGTCGATAGTTGAGCAATACACGGTTTTGCCCATTCGACCTCTTTAGTCAAGCAGGCCAAAAACATCTTTGTAGCGTCGCATTCATTTTTCAGGTGATTGAAGGACTCTATTCCTTCGTCAGCACGGGCCTTGGAAGCAACCATTTTTGTCAACACATTCTAATGCAATTTTCACGTCAGCAGCCTCCTGTTGAGCAACAGTAAGTACTCCTCTCTTGATTTCTGTTGTTACGTCGCATTCATTTTTCAGGTGATTGAAGGACTCTATTCCTTCGTCAGCACGGGCCTTGGAAGCAACCATTTTTGTCAACACATTCTAATGCAATTTTCACGTCAGCAGCCTCCTGTTGAGCAACAGTAAGTACTCCTCTCTTGATTTCTGTTGTTAGTCACCTTTTTGATGAGATTCGTTTACTGTTTCTTTGAGTTTGTTGGTCAGTGTTGGGACACTTGATTGTTGGAGGCAGTGTACCGGCTCTGAGGGCGGATTCAGTTGATTCTGAAGCAGGGATGAAGATGGTTGGATTAGATTGTTGAATGTGAGAAGGGGAAGGGAGCTGGGAAGCACCTTGAGTCGTGTTGGATTATTGCTAGGCTCCTTCAGTCCAGACGGCGACCCAGGTCCTTCCTCATCGACAAAAGTGGTGCCAAAGACGAAGCAGACGAGTCCACGAAGCCCCCTGTTGTTACGTTTCCTTTGTTGGAATTTGCACTTGGCGTGTTGGACAAGGACCCACGACGCCCAAAGAAATGCTGCATTCATTGAATTGGTTTGATCTGGCTGGATGGTGCAAGTGTACGTTTGTGTGGTTGTTTCGGAGCAGTTGACGAAGATGCTGAGATGTGAAGAGTGATAGCTCCCCCTTCAACAGCATGATTGTTTGTGAAGAGAAACTGACAGAATGATGTTTTTAGCGCCAACCTGAGAGACGGGGGATGTCTTACCTCTTCTTATCCATCAATATTTGAACATACTGCTAGTCCCTTCACCAGAAGTTTGCTTGAAACCATATTCTTGAGTGTATACTTGCACAATCTTTGGTTGAATTGATGTGTGGCCGTCTGATCAACGCAAGGGTCCTCGTCGAGCGAAAATATGCATGGCAGCACATTCCAGTATCAATAATGATATTCGATACTATATATTAGATGCCCAAAAGATGAGTATGAGAAAACATAAAGTGCACAACAAAAGCTTACCTTTCCAATCAAGCGATGCAGAGAGCCCATTGCCAATCAGACATTGTTTGCGCGTGGTTGCACTGGAGAAACGACTGAAGGGTCGAGTTTGGAGGTGTCCAGCAGGATAAGCAACACGATCTCTCCAACCAACCAACCAACCAACCAACCAACCAACCAACCAACCAACCAACCAACCAACCATCCAACCAACCATCCAACCAACAAACCACCTTTGAATGCTCTATTTCCCAGTCACTGTAACTCCATTGGGCTAGCTGCAACACACACACACAAGTTCCGCCTGAGGCGCATTTGGTTACTGTGCATCGCAGAAGCCACTCTCCGCCTGAGGCGCATCAGGCATCACAGTGAATGAACAAGAAATGTAGCATCATAGGTGAAGAGTTAGTTGGGGAATGGTTGGAGAAGGAGACGTCGTGCACAGGAAAGAATGGAAAAAAAGGATGATGTCCGAAACATTTCGTTGTGTTTAGCCACAAAAGTATTGTCTACATCACATCAGAATAAAGTGACTGATAGAATGATATTTGTATTTGGATAAAAACAGATTGAATAAAGAAACACCAACTTCTACTCCCGAATCCTGGATAAATCCCACCCTTCAACCACCCTCTATACAGCACACCAATTATCCCTCCCTTCAACCCAACACCACGCCATAACTGCGCTGCCCTTTCCACCTCTATACAGCACACCAATTATCCCTCCCTTCAACCCAACACCACGCCATAACTGCGCTGCCCTTTCCACCTCTATACAGCACACCAATTATCCCTCCCTTCAACCCAACACCACGCCATAACTGCGCTGCCCTTTCCACCTCTATACAGCACACCAATTATCCCTCCCTTCAACCCAACACCACGCCATAACTGCGCTGCCCTTTCCACCTCTATACAGCACACCAATTATCCCTCCCTTCAACCCAACACCACGCCATAACTGCGCTGCCCTTTCCACCTCTATACAGCACACCAATTATCCCTCCCTTCAACCCAACACCACGCCATAACTGCGCTGCCCTTTCCACCTCTATACAGCACACCAATTATCCCTCCCTTCAACCCAACACCACGCCATAACTGCGCTGCCCTTTCCACCTCTATACAGCACACCAATTATCCCTCCCTTCAACCCAACACCACGCCATAACTGCGCTGCCCTTTCCACCTCTATACAGCACACCAATTATCCCTCCCTTCAACCCGACACCACGCCATAACTGCGCTGCCCTTTCCACCGTTCATCCTCCAGGTTCCAGCAACATATACAGCAACAAACCCATTTCAACCCTTCATTCCCTTCATCAACTAATCAAACAATAGCTGTGGTCTCATAAAATGACCAGCTCCCTCTTGCCAGTTGGCTGCGACTTGTGGAGGAAGTATGTTGGGAAGAAGAGGAACCATGTACTCTGCAGTCGGAGGAACACGAGGCTGCATTGTATATGTGTAGGTTTTGTTCTTGAGGCTCGAAATTGACACAAGAGTGGGTGCAGCAAGACCCTGTGCCAAGGCGTGGTACTTGGTGAGGCTGAACCTGTTTCCAGTGTGTACCACCACCACATCGAACCCTGCGTGCACGGCAGCAGCTATGGGACCAAAAAATCCAGTGTCAGAACTGACATGGACCAGCGTGGCAGGTTCTTGTGCGCGGAATCGCATGTGGAAATCCACAGCCTGGCGGATTCCGGCTCCGTGGATGCTGTCAGCAGCCTCTGGTTCGTCAACCAAAGACTCGCGGAATCCACAGCCAGCCGCTCTGTAGCCAGAGATCTGATGGTTGGTCCCAGCATTGCGCGACCGAATCCCAGTCATCACTTCAAAGCATCCAGGTACAACCTCCTCGCCGGGAGTCTGGGGTGCCATGAAGGGTTCCATGATGGCCTGGAAATACGAGCTACTGCTCTGAAAGCAAAGAGTAGTTAGAACACCAATACGTGGAGGTTTACCAACAAACAGTCATACCTGATGCCTCCCTGGTGGCACGTTTTCGCTATCCAAGAATACGTAAACGTACCGTGGCATTCCTGTAGTTTTGGGGTTGTTGTTATCAACAAATAGAATAACTTAGCTTAGTCTTTGGACTTGGGGTAGTTGGTGTGTTTTTGAATTTCTTCTGTAAGATATATTAGCACGTAATCATCAAGGATAAGGTGCAAGACGCGTAGAGGTGGGGCAAAGATGGGAAAGAATGTTTGACAGCACCGTGGAACACAATTTATCCTTCATGGCCAAAGACAAATGTCGCTGTGCATTTACTGGTTCAACTGAAGTTTGGTTGTGGAGGAGAAAGTGAGAGAGAGAGAGAGAGGCAGAGAGGGAGGGCAAACAAAGGTTTGGAGGAGAAGGCACGTACAGGCTTTGGGGTTAAGATTTTGTTTGTTACGAGACAGCGGAAAAACTCATTTGTGCAAAATTGACAAATGAATACAACAAGCAAAAGCAATAATGCAAGAATAATGCAGCACCTGAGACACGGAGATTTGAGTTGAGTATAGATACACACAAGCAAGGAAGGTCCATTTTCTAAAGGTTTTTATCAAAGGATGCAGTGTTTTGTATTCTTTATCTCAGCTTCAAGTTGCAGGCAATCCTGTTTCACGACTTTCTTGATTCTGTCCAAATAGTATATTTAAACTGAATAACTGTTGAACTCAGGCATGAATATCTTTCTCCTATTTCAAAGCAAAAGCTCTCAAGTCTCAAATTTGATGATAATGAAAAAAAGAAGAGTGTCCGAAAACAAGACACACTCACACTCCAACTTCTTCATGACGGATTGCCTCTTGACTCCCGAGACAATGTTCGCGATATCAGATACCAGTCGCCTTCCTGAACTGTTAACTAATGCCAACAAGTTTATGTAGGTTCTATGTCCATTCGATCACATCCACTTACATTAGCTCAACACAGTTGTCATGCCTGCGGATCCTGGTTTCATTATGACGGCAGGTCTCAACCTCCTCCCGACTTGACACTCCTGCCTTTCTGCTCGTTCCTGTGCCATTCCACATCCTTCGCGGTATTTTCCGCTTTCAAGCCCTCAAAGAAGGAACGAAACGATATTCAAAGACGTGTGCATGAGACTATTGAACTCTACAAGGCATCTCCGAAATGGACTTCTGAATTGCCGGCAGAGGTTGATTCCTTTGTGAAAACGTTGATTGGAAATGGCTCAAAGAACCCCGGGCTGAAGTTCAAGTCCGTCTTTGTCAGCAAGAATCCAAACGATCATCCAACAAATCAATTGATAGTCTCTGAAGCCCTGATGGACCAAAGTATTGGATACCTGTGTGTCTTTGAGAGTGTCAAGAAAAACCTGATTTTTGTCCTCATCAAACCATTCCAGACGTCGGAAATACTGGACGACCAGCTGAAAGTCAACAAAGCACTCGTAGCAAAGTACAGGCAAAAAGGAAAAGGCGTTCTACCTGGCCCATCCACAAATAGTCACGACATGCGGCCCTTGACCGAATTTGATTTTGTCAAGAAAGAAGATATTCCCAAACACAGAGGGGTGTGGAATGCCGCTGTAATCCAGGAGCAAGCTCATCCTGAAAAGCCTCTCAAAGTCATTTCTCAGCAATTGAGTGGCTGTGGCGTCTTCCATAACTTCTTTTCATTTCAAGTCGCGTCTAAACTGTCCGCTGCTTTGGCAAGAACTCTTGTTGAAACCTTTTTCCCGATCGCTGGTGAACGATTGAAAGCAATCTCGAACGGCCTTGGTTCGGCCACAAATCCTGACAACGACGCTGCAAAATTGTTCATCAAGGACTTGAACCAAGGTTTCAACCTTCACTGTCTAAGCTTAAATGTTCCAGTTGTCCCACACAAAGACAGAAATAATGACAAACTCGTCCCCACAGTCATGATGTATACAGGAAACTGGCCATCGTATGCGTGGTTGCCTGAGTATGGAATGTATCTTGGCGTTTACCACGGAGTCATCACTTTGTGTTATGCGGATTCACTACAACATGGTTCCGAGTTTTTCCTCATGCCAGAGCAAGAAAGATTTGTTAATATATTCGCAAGCCATACATCTGTTTTTAGAGAATTTGGCCAATGTTAGACAAATAAAGAGGATTTATTTGAAGATTATTGCAACCAAATAAATATAGAACATTCTTTTTCGCGTTTTTGTCTGTAATTTTTGATGGCTTGGACTTGGGTTCATCTGTTCAGCACACCAAACTGAAGCGAACCCCTCCACAATTTCAAACTCCGAAAAGGGGACGCGAGACTCGGGAGGTATAAGAGGGGAGTAAGTTTCCTCTCCAGAAACCACAAACAGCCCAAAAAAACAACATGAATCCTCTTGAACAGACACTCCAAGGCAAGCAAGCACCAAGTCAAGTTCAGGCTATCCAGACTTCCCAGACTTCCGAGACTTCCCAGACTTTCCAGACTCCCAAGACTTCCATCGCTCCAAAGGCTCTCGAGGTGCCAGAAATCAAGCTCGATCAAATCCCGGAATACCGTTTCCACCATAAGCGCCCTGTCATTAATACGCAAGAAGTTGTAGGAAAATCTCTGGACCTCCTCGCTGATGGTGCCGACCCAGCTCTTGTCTCCCTTGGCTTAGCGTTTGGGTACACCGGAACTACGGATGTGCCTACCAACCTCTTGTACGACTTTGTTCCAGTCTTTTTTGCCATGCACGCCACACTTTGCTACGTCTTTCTTGAATGGTTTGGCAAGCAAATTGATCTTCAATCGGAGGAAGACAACCGCCTTGTGGAATACTTCCGTTCTTGTTTCCTGGTTGACTGCCAAGATGGTATTGCAGTGGCGGCAAAGCATCTTGCAGAGGGTATGAGCAATTCGAAGTGCCCGCGTCCACTTGTTTTGAACTGGGAATCCTTGGCAAAACTTACGCCTGACGAAGTCGTCGCCATTATTTATTCTTTCGCGTTTATTGACAGACACAAGCTTCAATGGGAGTTCTGCATTGCATACGTCAAGGCAAAGGAAGGTATTCTGGACATCTCGCTGGAAGGAGGATCAGACGACTTGCATATTACCGAATCTCTCCAAAACTTGCTCAACCCAATCTTTTATGACTTTGTCCCTGGTATGATTGAACGCGTCACCCAGCACCAATATGAAACCTTTGTGGTGCCGTACATTGGATTATTGGACAATCAACACGGTCTGGAGGAGTGGATGCGTCGCCCACAGACCGTCGATTGGAAATTTGGACTCGGTTGGAGAGGCTGAAGGAATCAAAAAGTGATATGAATCTTTGTTTCTTTTGTTATTATTCTTATAGTGTCATTTAATACAAAATTATTGACCAAAAAACGTTTGTTTGTGTCCGGGAATTCGAAGGGAGGGTAGCGAACAGATCGAAAAGTTGAAAGAAACTAGATGGAGGCGGCATTAGAGTGTGAGCGCAGCGACCATCAAACTTTCAACAATTGCAAGAGGAAGCTGTATTCTCAAATCCAGAAGCAAGAGACTTCCTAGTTCATACGACGTTGAAGACGCGAAGCTGAAGAGATCCTAGCACCATTTGCAAGAAGCCAGGGAGTGGATTGACGCAAAGCAATCCAAAGTCATGGAATTCCTTCGTATTGAACTGGGACGGCTCAACCTCAGCTTCTCTTGATTCTCATACAGAGAGCTAAAAATGAGACTGAAGATCAAGTTGAGCAACTGAAATCGAATATGTGATATTGTGAATCAGGCCTTTGGCAACAACAGTGTTCATGGTGTTTTAGGCTTCAGAGGCACCAAGGAACTTCGAAATGAATTCAGGAAACAAGATGGATGTGTTTATGGCTTGAAACTTTTCATATTTGAGCCTCCATCATCATCACAGGCATTAAACGCATGCCCAATGAGCAAAAACTCAAAAGAAGTTTGACGTGTCACGTTAAGCTACAGCTCGCCCGTAAAATCAACCAAATTATTGAGACCTCACACTCTTTTTCAATATACGGACGTTGGCACTTCAATCATTTTTCAAACTACGTGAATTATTAGTCTCTGAAACGCCTAGGTCTTTCCTGTGTCTTTCCTGTTCTGAGGCGTAATCTTTCAAAAAGAGTATCAAAAAATGAACCGTTTTGTGTCAAAAGGAAGCGTGGTGGGCGAAGAAGAAGTGCTAGATCCAAATCAGGACAATACCCCAGTAGCACCGTACGTACCACCAGACAACCGAACCCTGTATGAGAGACTTCAAATCAACAAGTTGAAGAAGGAGGAAGAGTTTGCAGAGAAGACAAAGCTGGGTGAGTTTTTGAGGTTTCTAGTTCTGTTGTTGGGTTGGGTTTTTCGAATGGAGCTGCGCATCTGTCTTGTTCTCTGTACAGTTAACAGAGACATGCACTATGTATTCCTAAAAGCCTTCTTTGGGTCCTGGGAGCGGGGGGGATGCAAGCACCAAATACTAACACACACGCACTCTCTCACTCTCAAACAGCAAACCTGATCAAAAAACTAAGGCACCAGCAAACCCTCTTGGACTGCTTTTTGGAATCCAATTGGAGTGTTTGGGAGCTGTTTAAATGGTTCTGCTCAATTTTACAGAGCTATTGAACAACACCCAAAGTGAGTAGCAACATACCAAGTTGCTGAATCATACTACCAAGATGATGTGGCTGAATTGTGGAGCTTTTCGGAATCCAATTGGAGTGTTTGGGAGCTGTTTAAATGGTTCTGCTCAATTTTACAGAGCTATTGAACAACACCCAAAGTGAGTAGCAACATACCAAGTTGCTGAATCATACTACCAAGATGATGTGGCTGAATTGTGGAGCTTTTCGGAATCCAATTGGAGTGTTTGGGAGCTGTTTAAATGGTTCTGCTCAATTTTACAGAGCTATTGAACAACACCCAAAGTGAGTCGCAACATACCAAGTTGCTGAATCATACTACCAAGATGATGTGGCTGAATTGTGGAGCTTTTCGGAATCCAATTGGAGTGTTTGGGAGCTGTTTAAATGGTTCTGCTCAATTTTACAGAGCTATTGAACAACACCCAAAGTGAGTAGCAACATACCAAGTTGCTGAATCATACTACCAAGATGATGTGGCTGAATTGTGGAGCTTTTCGGAATCCAATTGGAGTGTTTGGGAGCTGTTTAAATGGTTCTGCTCAATTTTACAGAGCTATTGAACAACACCCAAAGTGAGTCGCAACATACCAAGTTGCTGAATCATACTACCAAGATGATGTGGCTGAATTGTGGAGCTTTTCGGAATCCAATTGGAGTGTTTGGGAGCTGTTTAAATGGTTCTGCTCAATTTTACAGAGCTATTGAACAACACCCAAAGTGAGTCGCAACATACCAAGTTGCTGAATCATACTACCAAGATGATGTGGCTGAATTGTGGAGCTTTTCGGAATCCAATTGGAGTGTTTGGGAGCTGTTTAAATGGTTCTGCTCAATTTTACAGAGCTATTGAACAACACCCAAAGTGAGTCGCAACATACCAAGTTGCTGAATCATACTACCAAGATGATGTGGCTGAATTGTGGAGCTTTTCGGAATCCAATTGGAGTGTTTGGGAGCTGTTTAAATAGTTCTGCTCAATTTTACAGAGCTATTGAACAACACCCAAAGTGAGTCGCAACATACCAAGTTGCTGAATCATACTATCAAGATGATGTGGCTGAATTGTGGAGCTTTTCGGAATCCAATTGGAGTGTTTGGGAGCTGTTTAAATGGTTCTGCTCAATTTTACAGAGCTATTGAACAACACCCAAAGTGAGTCGCAACATACCAAGTTGCTGAATCATACTACCAAGATGATGTGGCTGAATTGTGGAGCTTTTCGGAATCCAATTGGAGTGTTTGGGAGCTGTTTAAATGGTTCTGCTCAATTTTACAGAGCTATTGAACAACACCCAAAGTGAGTCGCAACATACCAAGTTGCTGAATCATACTACCAAGATGATGTGGCTGAATTGTGGAGCTTTTCGGAATCCAATTGGAGTGTTTGGGAGCTGTTTAAATGGTTCTGCTCAATTTTACAGAGCTATTGAACAACACCCAAAGTGAGTAGCAACATACCAAGTTGCTCAATCATACTACCAAGATGATGTGGCTGAATTGTGGAGCTTTTCGGAATCCAATTGGAGTGTTTGGGAGCTGTTTAAATGGTTCTGCTCAATTTTACAGAGCTATTGAACAACACCCAAAGTGAGTAGCAACATACCAAGTTGCTGAATCATACTACCAAGATGATGTGGCTGAATTGTGGAGCTTTTCGGAATCCAATTGGAGTGTTTGGGAGCTGTTTAAATGGTTCTGCTCAATTTTACAGAGCTATTGAACAACACCCAAAGTGAGTAGCAACATACCAAGTTGCTGAATCATACTACCAAGATGATGTGGCTGAATTGTGGAGCTTTTCGGAATCCAATTGGAGTGTTTGGGAGCTGTTTAAATGGTTCTGCTCAATTTTACAGAGCTATTGAACAACACCCAAAGTGAGTCGCAACATACCAAGTTGCTGAATCATACTACCAAGATGATGTGGCTGAATTGTGGAGCTTTTCGGAATCCAATTGGAGTGTTTGGGAGCTGTTTAAATGGTTCTGCTCAATTTTACAGAGCTATTGAACAACACCCAAAGTGAGTCGCAACATACCAAGTTGCTGAATCATACTATCAAGATGATGTGGCTGAATTGTGGAGCTTTTCGGAATCCAATTGGAGTGTTTGGGAGCTGTTTAAATGGTTCTGCTCAATTTTACAGAGCTATTGAACAACACCCAAAGTGAGTCGCAACATACCAAGTTGCTGAATCATACTACCAAGATGATGTGGCTGAATTGTGGAGCTTTTCGGAATCCAATTGGAGTGTTTGGGAGCTGTTTAAATGGTTCTGCTCAATTTTACAGAGCTATTGAACAACACCCAAAGTGAGTCGCAACATACCAAGTTGCTGAATCATACTACCAAGATGATGTGGCTGAATTGTGGAGCTTTTCGGAATCCAATTGGAGTGTTTGGGAGCTGTTTAAATGGTTCTGCTCAATTTTACAGAGCTATTGAACAACACCCAAAGTGAGTCGCAACATACCAAGTTGCTGAATCATACTACCAAGATGATGTGGCTGAATTGTGGAGCTTTTCGGAATCCAATTGGAGTGTTTGGGAGCTGTTTAAATGGTTCTGCTCAATTTTACAGAGCTATTGAACAACACCCAAAGTGAGTCGCAACATACCAAGTTGCTGAATCATACTACCAAGATGATGTGGCTGAATTGTGGAGCTTTTCGGAATCCAATTGGAGTGTTTGGGAGCTGTTTAAATGGTTCTGCTCAATTTTACAGAGCTATTGAACAACACCCAAAGTGAGTCGCAACATACCAAGTTGCTGAATCATACTACCAAGATGATGTGGCTGAATTGTGGAGCTTTTCGGAATCCAATTGGAGTGTTTGGGAGCTGTTTAAATGGTTCTGCTCAATTTTACAGAGCTATTGAACAACACCCAAAGTGAGTCGCAACATACCAAGTTGCTGAATCATACTACCAAGTTGCTGAATCATACTACCAAGATGATGTGGCTGAATTGTGGAGCTTTTCGGAATCCAATTGGAGTGTTTGGGAGCTGTTTAAATGGTTCTGCTCAATTTTACAGAGCTATTGAACAACACCCAAAGTGAGTAGCAACATACCAAGTTGCTGAATCATACTACCAAGATGATGTGGCTGAATTGTGGAGCTTTTCGGAATCCAATTGGAGTGTTTGGGAGCTGTTTAAATGGTTCTGCTCAATTTTACAGAGCTATTGAACAACACCCAAAGTGAGTCGCAACATACCAAGTTGCTGAATCATACTACCAAGATGATGTGGCTGAATTGTGGAGCTTTTCGGAATCCAATTGGAGTGTTTGGGAGCTGTTTAAATGGTTCTGCTCAATTTTACAGAGCTATTGAACAACACCCAAAGTGAGTAGCAACATACCAAGTTGCTGAATCATACTACCAAGATGATGTGGCTGAATTGTGGAGCTTTTCGGAATCCAATTGGAGTGTTTGGGAGCTGTTTAAATGGTTCTGCTCAATTTTACAGAGCTATTGAACAACACCCAAAGTGAGTAGCAACATACCAAGTTGCTGAATCATACTACCAAGATGATGTGGCTGAATTGTGGAGCTTTTCGGAATCCAATTGGAGTGTTTGGGAGCTGTTTAAATGGTTCTGCTCAATTTTACAGAGCTATTGAACAACACCCAAAGTGAGTCGCAACATACCAAGTTGCTGAATCATACTACCAAGATGATGTGGCTGAATTGTGGAGCTTTTCGGAATCCAATTGGAGTGTTTGGGAGCTGTTTAAATGGTTCTGCTCAATTTTACAGAGCTATTGAACAACACCCAAAGTGAGTCGCAACATACCAAGTTGCTGAATCATACTACCAAGATGATGTGGCTGAATTGTGGAGCTTTTCGGAATCCAATTGGAGTGTTTGGGAGCTGTTTAAATGGTTCTGCTCAATTTTACAGAGCTATTGAACAACACCCAAAGTGAGTCGCAACATACCAAGTTGCTGAATCATACTACCAAGATGATGTGGCTGAATTGTGGAGCTTTTCGGAATCCAATTGGAGTGTTTGGGAGCTGTTTAAATGGTTCTGCTCAATTTTACAGAGCTATTGAACAACACCCAAAGTGAGTCGCAACATACCAAGTTGCTGAATCATACTACCAAGATGATGTGGCTGAATTGTGGAGCTTTTCGGAATCCAATTGGAGTGTTTGGGAGCTGTTTAAATGGTTCTGCTCAATTTTACAGAGCTATTGAACAACACCCAAAGTGAGTCGCAACATACCAAGTTGCTGAATCATACTACCAAGATGATGTGGCTGAATTGTGGAGCTTTTCGGAATCCAATTGGAGTGTTTGGGAGCTGTTTAAATGGTTCTGCTCAATTTTACAGAGCTATTGAACAACACCCAAAGTGAGTCGCAACATACCAAGTTGCTGAATCATACTACCAAGATGATGTGGCTGAATTGTGGAGCTTTTCGGAATCCAATTGGAGTGTTTGGGAGCTGTTTAAATGGTTCTGCTCAATTTTACAGAGCTATTGAACAACACCCAAAGTGAGTCGCAACATACCAAGTTGCTGAATCATACTACCAAGATGATGTGGCTGAATTGTGGAGCTTTTCGGAATCCAATTGGAGTGTTTGGGAGCTGTTTAAATGGTTCTGCTCAATTTTACAGAGCTATTGAACAACACCCAAAGTGAGTCGCAACATACCAAGTTGCTGAATCATACTACCAAGATGATGTGGCTGAATTGTGGAGCTTTTCGGAATCCAATTGGAGTGTTTGGGAGCTGTTTAAATGGTTCTGCTCAATTTTACAGAGCTATTGAACAACACCCAAAGTGAGTCGCAACATACCAAGTTGCTGAATCATACTACCAAGATGATGTGGCTGAATTGTGGAGCTTTTCGGAATCCAATTGGAGTGTTTGGGAGCTGTTTAAATGGTTCTGCTCAATTTTACAGAGCTATTGAACAACACCCAAAGTGAGTCGCAACATACCAAGTTGCTGAATCATACTACCAAGATGATGTGGCTGAATTGTGGAGCTTTTCGGAATCCAATTGGAGTGTTTGGGAGCTGTTTAAATGGTTCTGCTCAATTTTACAGAGCTATTGAACAACACCCAAAGTGAGTCGCAACATACCAAGTTGCTGAATCATACTACCAAGATGATGTGGCTGAATTGTGGAGCTTTTCGGAATCCAATTGGAGTGTTTGGGAGCTGTTTAAATGGTTCTGCTCAATTTTTACCAGCAACACCCAACCATTTGCTCTTATAAAAGCGAATTCTGGTGTCAGGTGGTAAAATTGATCATATATTTATGGTATTGTATAGCTTATTCATTTTGCACAGAGAAGGAAACAGAATTTTATTTAATAACAAGAAGAAAAAAATAATTAAAAATGGAAAGGCAACTTAGTGAAAGATGACTTTATCATCAAATCCATGAAACACATGTTTTGTAACTACAACAGGGCCCAAACTTTGCACTGGTTCATCTGGAGGGTGATCCCAAGTCAATATTTTTGCAGCTACATTCTTTACAGGGGCAGGACAATGATAGGTGTTGTTGGAACGATTCAAAGTTGGACTTGGAGTGACATCTCCTGCTGCAAATACAAGTGCCAATGGATAAAGGTTGTGTAGGCCATGTGGATTAGGAGGCAAACTCACAAGAGGATAGACATCAAAATTAGCAAGAGAAGCAGGGTTCATTGTTTCTTTGCAATCCTCAGCAAGTTCAACATTAAGGGTGAGGAGAGTTATCTTGCGGCCAACTTTTAAGTATGCTCTGATGTAATCAGCTGCTTGAGATTCATTTGTTGCCAGAATAACCCGGCGCAGGGGATTGTGGCCAAAACAGTTGGCAAAGACATCCAAAACCTGTTGGAGAGGAAGATTGCTCTTGCTTGTGCTTTTGGAGCTCCCAGTTTCATGAAGTGGGACAATAGAGATGGAAAAGCTTTGGAAGACTTTCAATGATTGGGTGACATTGACGGCTGCAAATCCTGTTGGAGCTGTATGGTAAACATCTTGCAAACCTCAAACAATGCAACTTACCAACAAGGTTTGCATTTTTGTCAGTTGCCATGTACATGATGCGACTCAAGTAGTCTGTGAGAACAGGCTGCATACAGATTGTTTAGTTTCAGAAAGCGGTGGCTGTGCAGATCACCCACCTCTGTCAAACCAATCGCCAAGCGTCCGTCAAACACCACTGCAGTTTCGACTGGATAATACTTGTCTGCAGGAAAGGTGGAGGTATTGTAGGAGACTTTGAAGCAAGAAGGGGGAAACTGTGGTTCTCACCTCCCACTTGCGGACCTTGTGTGTTGCGATTCACTGCATCATTATCATTGTTAGCATCTTTCAAAAGTTGAAACCGGGTTTCTTGACCTGTGGCTGCCATTTTACAGTGAATTTGGATGGAGTTTTGGTTAGGTCGTCAAAGTAATTATTCCTCTGTAAGACACAATCAATTCAACCTTTCTTATATGTTTTATATGCTTTCCTTAAGTTAGATGGAGGATATAAAGCAGCAATAAGAGTTTATTTAACACACACATACATTTCTGAACTAAGCGCTGTCGAATTCGTTGCAGAATTCGAGGGTACGCTCTGCTTATTTGGAGACGAATGTAGGTGAGTTGAGATTTTACAAAGATATGCCGGCACCGTCGAATTCAGCAGAAAGGATGGATACAACTACGAGGGAACGCTTTGCAAGTAGGCAAACGGAGGTAACCTTGAGTGTGTTGTGGTTAAATAAGTGCTCAACTCGACATTCCCTTTACCCTAAGCTCTTCTGGACTCAACTTTTGGCCCGATTCTTTCCTCACAATAGAGAAGGCCAAAGTAGAATTTAAGGGTCACGCTGAATTGATTAGATTGGTCAGTTTGCACACAACACAACCGTACGTGGGGATTTGACAGTTATTTGCAAAGACCATTTTTTAAGTTAAGGTATGTTCCAAAAACCCCACCTCCATCGCCTCCATAATCCATCAATTTCAAAATAAATAGGTGCAAAGATACAAGTACTTATGATTTAAGATGGAGGGACAGGCTTGGTTTCTTGGCGACAGGAATTCATTTGGTCGGAATTTGTTAACATACAATCAAGGGAACCCCTGATATTTGAGGAGTAGAATTATCATTGGAGAAATGTGCATTATGTTGAAAAAGCTTTCATATGGATACTTCAGAGTGGAGAGTGAGAAACCCATTCACCACCAATCCATTGACTTTATCAAAAATAGACTTGGACGTGCATTTGCGGACACAAAAATTTTGCAGAGACTCTAAATTGTGGCAAGTGCACTGCTGATCCTCCCAGTATGTCCTTTTCCCCTGCTTCAACTCACTTTATCCAAATTCTTTGTTAATCTTAACAATTTTGATAGTGATTCCTCTTCCCGCTATTGTCCGTGCTCCACGATATGGCCCCCACGACTTTGATGGAGTCACGGCCACTCTAGCTCCAATAGGTGACCTTGGAGAATGTCTCTTCGCCTCCAAGTCCAAGAATCTTTCAGCCAAGGAATTACAACGCCGTACCTCACGTGTTATTGATTTGATGCCACAACAAGACAAGGACAAGGCCCGTAAGATTGAGTACGCGTCTTCCCTTATTTGTTGTAAATATTCACTTGTTATTTACAGAGTTACGGCACTTCCTATCTCAACAACCAAGAAACAGTATAATCTACCCTCCTCCTCCACTCAACCCCCACAACCGCCAGCAGCCCCTCCAAAACCCCCAAAACCCCAACGTAAATCCCATGATCACTACAGACCAGTTGCTCGCCACCAAAGTGTTGACACCTACATCCAAAGGGCTGAACAACAACAAGCTCAGCAACAGTACGCCCTGCAAATGTATCAAATGCAGCAAATGCAACAAATGCAGCAAATGCAGAACATGGAACAACTACGCCAAATGCAAATGATTCAACAGCAACAATACAACATGCGATTTGTTCCATTTCATCCTCAAACCCAACAAATGCCTCAATATTACCCCCACCATTTACAACAGCAGCAACACACACAAGTACTGCATCCACAGAATCTGCCCCATCCACAACATCAACAACACCAACAACATGGTCAACCACCCTTTATGCAACAGCCACAACAACAATACCCAAACCCACCATTTTACTACCCTCCGAATCGTCGGTAAAGAAGAAAAGTCTGTGCAGTGTAAAAATGATAAATTAATAAATTATTTGAGACTGATTATTATGTGTCTGTTTACACTTCGATTAATCCCAGATTAACCCCCTTCAAAACACAACTTGAGAGCCTTCCTCTCGCCCTACCTTGAGATGAATATCAAAACTGTATGGACATGACCGCAAATGTCTGATGTTCTAAACTAAGGCTTGCAAAGGTTATTGAGCAGCTTGACGAGGAGGCATTCTTGGCTATGGTTCAAGGATACATGTCCAACCCCACCAATGACCTGGATAATCTTCTGCTGTGAGTTTGGTGTTTGGTGGGATAAAGGACCGAAGGCATAGCCTGGCCTGGTGTTGGTTTATTGAACAGCCCGCAGACAACTTGGTCGAAAGCTGCACTCTGCTCCAAATATTGCAGAGGACCTTCATGACAAGATTGATGATGCTTTCAAGACTTCAGTCGCATTAAATGCCCTTGTTTCTGAGGAATGTGGGGTCGTTAACAGGTTTCTCTTTTCTCTCATTCCACACCTCTTATCATACACAACCAATTAATATTAAATTTACATAAAACAGGCGATCTTCTCCTTGTCTTTTGACTCTACAATCATTTCTGTTATATTTCCCTCAAACTTCAGATCCACCCCAATCTGCCCCTGAGTTCGCAACGTATTTGGAAACAGTCCTCGCCTCTCTCTCTCCGACATATTCCATTAATCTGGTGGTTGCAACAAAACCTTCGCAATCAACTGTGTATTTGCATTTTCTGCACGACCTTCAAGTTTGTGTTTTTTTTTGTTTGTCAACTGTTTTTATGACCAGGATTTTTGATAGCCCTTCCCCATTCTCTTCAATGTGACAGACAACCTCATTAAGTTTCAACAAGCTGCAAGACTATCTACTGCGGAGCGTGAGGACTTTCTTGAAATTTGGAAAAAGCAACCCTCAGTTCAATATTTGTCTGTCATCTTGCAGTTCTGGCTTTCAGGAATTTGCTGGGACAGCAAAATCTTTGGAGAGGTGGCTTGGAATGTCTGTGATTACCTTGCAGTCTTGGTTTTTGATGAAATGGTTTGTTTTTGACTTGCTTGGCTGATGCTTCATTGATAGAACTTAGATGCGCCTCAACACTCCCATTGCCTTAATCACTATGATGGCCAAAGCCATGACATATTTGGCTGCACCAGAACAGGTTTCTCTCCACTGCAATGGTAAATGGCCCCCCTTACCTGAGTACACTAATTTTGCTCAGGTATGGATCCACTGCTGGACAACGTGTTTGCTCTGGACAGGAAAAAGCTTCATGTGGCCGCACAAAAAACATTAAAATTTCTTGTGCTAAAGTCAAACACTGTAATGATCCTTTTAATACAACTCATATCTTAGCTTATTATTTAAACTAGTCCTCAACTTCGTTTTTCCAGGCAATGACTCAGCCAATAGAGTCTCCTTTGTCATATCGTATTAATCTCTCTTATGGTTTGCACCTCATTTGATTTGCTTTCCAACTTTGATGTGTTTCCCTCAGAATTCCTGCCTTATCAAAAGCTGCAAGTCCCAACTATTGTTACTCGCACCATCACAGAGCCTATTCCAGACATAATTCAGTCATTATGCCACCAGATTGTGTCTCATCTACTTCTCAGTGCCTTTTCTCTCCTTGAAAAGAATAAGGATAACTCACCTCCTGACATCATGGCTGTCCAACAGTTAGTTGCAGTGACAAGCCACTTTTTTGTTTCAAAATCTGCAAATCTCCTCAGTATTGTGGCAGGAGCCAAGTCATACCGCCTCATCCTCTACATACCTGTAACCACTTACTTTACAGCAAAGCTCAACCTTGAAGTTGTCCTTGGTGCCAAAGCATCCCAGGCATTTACTTATACCCACCCAGTTAATGAATAAAATCACATTCATTTGTGTCAGTGTTCCATTGCAGTTCACAAATCTGTAGGATTTACAATAGCATTCTCTGGACCGGTATGAGCTATCAAAGTATACAAACAATTAGAGATTGGCCTTCATTTCAATGGTAGTTATGGGTTTTCCAGATTGATCTTCCGCATCAAGTCTCCATCCAACATCTTTTTATGAAAAGAAATCAGATGAACAGTACAGAAAAAACAAATAGAGGCAGGAACACCATTAAATGGTGTTCATTTCTTCCAATGTCCAGAAAGAATTCTCAAAAAAGATATCGAAGAGGGTTCTCTCCATGAACCTAACAACAAGCTCATCTTCAAAACATGATTTATGGATCCATACGTCATGTTTATTTGCATCACCACTAAAGAAAAGAAAAGTTAGGTTACAGTCGCTTTGAATACACGAGGCACTTACCACTATGAACAAAAGCAGACAGCACAACAGAGAAAGTGCTGCATTTTTGGAGTCCTGCCCCCCGTCTGGCCGCCGTTGAACACAGTACGCCATAACAGTCTGGGCGTGGACCCCTCAACATACACCCCTCCGCATCCACTCCAGCAACAACAATCACAACAGAAGCCAAACCCAAAAACCCAAAACTCCACCAAAATTAAAGAACACGACCAACCAAAAACCAACAAATCCAGCCT
Source organism: Rhizoclosmatium globosum (assembly GCA_002104985.1). Classification (NCBI taxonomy): domain Eukaryota; kingdom Fungi; phylum Chytridiomycota; class Chytridiomycetes; order Chytridiales; family Chytriomycetaceae; genus Rhizoclosmatium; species Rhizoclosmatium globosum. Next base: position 43,073 of record MCGO01000134.1, on the reverse strand, counting down.
CCCGTCACACTATACCCCGACCTGCAAATCAACTCCCAAACTCACACATCACCCAAAGAATCAAACAGGCCAAGAGAAAAAACCTACTCCCCATAATAAACGCACTCCACAGCAAACCAATCCATCCTACTCCAAACGCTCACTCTCTCCTATCTTGCTCCAATCTCGCATTCTCGCATTCTGTTCCCTGTTGTATTGAAGAAACTGCCGCAGAGACGTTCCACATGTTTATATAGAGTCGATTAAAAACCACACCAAGCAAACTACAAACACAACTCACCAGCTGTTCAAACCTCCAGTAAGGATCCACCAAAAAGAACACCAATGAGACCTGCTCCACACAAATTACAACAAGCGCATCGTCGAAACGTGATTTATGGATCCATACGTCATGTTTATTTGCATCACCACTAAAGAAAAGAAAAGTTAGGTTACAGTCGCTTTGAATACACGAGGCACTTACCACTATGAACAAAAGCAGACAGCACAACAGAGAAAGTGCTGCATTTTTGGAGTCCTGCCCCCCGTCTGGCCGCCGTTGAACACAGTACGCCATAACAGTCTGGGCGTGGACCCCTCAACATACACCCCTCCGCATCCACTCCAGCAACAACAATCACAACAGAAGCCAAACCCAAAAACCCAAAACTCCACCAAAATTAAAGAACACGACCAACCAAAAACCAACAAATCCAGCCTCCCGTCACACTATACCCAGACCTGCAAATCAACTACCAAACTGACACATCACGCAAAGAATCAAACAGGCCAAGAGAAAAACCTACTCCCCATAATAAACGCACTCCACAGCAAACCAATCCATCCGACTCCGAACGCTCACTCTCTCCTATCTTGCTCCAATCTTGCAATCTGGTCTGTTCACTGTTGGATTGAAGAAACTGCCGCAGAGACGTTCCACATGTTTATATAGAGTCGATTAAAAACCACACCAAGCAAACTACAAACACAACTCACCAGCTGTTCAAACCTCCAGTAAGGATCCACCAAAAAGAACACCAATGAGACCTGCTCCACACAAATTACAACAAGCGCATCGTCGAAACGTGATTTATGGATCCATACGTCATGTTTATTTGCATCAGCACTAAAGAAAAGAAAAGTTAGGTTACAGTCGCTTTGAATACACGAGGCACTTACCACTATGAACAAAAGCAGACAGCACAACAGAGAAAGTGCTGCATTTTTGGAGTCCTGCCCCCCGTCTGGCCGCCGTTGCGTTGAACACAGTACGCCATAACAGTCTGGGCGTGGACCCCTCAACATACACCCCTCCGCATCCACTCCAGCAACAACAATCACAACAGAAGCCAAACCCAAAAACCCAAAACTCCACCAAAATTAAAGAACACGACCAACCAAAAACCAACAAATCCAGCCTCCCGTCACACTATACCCCGACCTGCAAATCAACTCCCAAACTCACACATCACCCAAAGAATCAAACAGGCCAAGAGAAAAAACCTACTCCCCATAATAAACGCACTCCACAGCAAACCAATCCATCCGACTCCGAACGCTCACTCTCTCCTATCTTGCTCCAATCTTGCAATCTGGTCTGTTCACTGTTGGATTGAAGAAACTGCCGCAGAGACGTTCCACATGTTTATATAGAGTCGATTAAAAACCACACCAAGCAAACTACAAACACAACTCACCAGCTGTTCAAACCTCCAGTAAGGATCCACCAAAAAGAACACCAATGAGACCTGCTCCACACAAATTACAACAAGCGCATCGTCGAAACGTGATTTATGGATCCATACGTCATGTTTATTTGCATCAGCACTAAAGAAAAGAAAAGTTAGGTTACAGTCGCTTTGAATACACGAGGCACTTACCACTATGAACAAAAGCAGACAGCACAACAGAGAAAGTGCTGCATTTTTGGAGTCCTGCCCCCCGTCTGGCCGCCGTTGCGTTGAACACAGTACGCCATAACAGTCTGGGCGTGGACCCCTCAACATACACCCCTCCGCATCCACTCCAGCAACAACAATCACAACAGAAGCCAAACCCAAAAACCCAAAACTCCACCAAAATTAAAGAACACGACCAACCAAAAACCAACAAATCCAGCCTCCCGTCACACTATACCCCGACCTGCAAATCAACTCCCAAACTCACACATCACCCAAAGAATCAAACAGGCCAAGAGAAAAAACCTACTCCCCATAATAAACGCACTCCACAGCAAACCAATCCATCCTATTCCAAACGCTCACTCTCTCCTATCTTGCTCCAATCTTGCAATCTGGTCTGTTCACTGTTGGATTGAAGAAACTGCCGCAGAGACGTTCCACATGTTTATATAGAGTCGATTAAAAACCACACCAAGCAAACTACAAACACAACTCACCAGCTGTTCAAACCTCCAGTAAGGATCCACCAAAAAGAACACCAATGAGACCTGCTCCACACAAATTACAACAAGCGCATCGTCGAAACGTGATTTATGGATCCATACGTCATGTTTATTTGCATCAGCACTAAAGAAAAGAAAAGTTAGGTTACAGTCGCTTTGAATACACGAGGCACTTACCACTATGAACAAAAGCAGACAGCACAACAGAGAAAGTGCTGCATTTTTGGAGTCCTGCCCCCCGTCTGGCCGCCGTTGCGTTGAACACAGTACGCCATAACAGTCTGGGCGTGGACCCCTCAACATACACCCTCCGCATCCACTCCAGCAACAACAATCACAACAGAAGCCAAACCCAAAAACCCAAAACTCCACCAAAATTAAAGAACACGACCAACCAAAACCAACAAATCCAGCCTCCCGTCACACTATACCCAGACCTGCAAATCAACTACCAAACTGACACATCACGCAAAGAATCAAACAGGCCAAGAGAAAAAACCTACTCCCCATAATAAACGCACTCCACAGCAAACCAATCCATCCGACTCCGAACGCTCACTCTCTCCTATCTTGCTCCAATCTTGCAATCTGGTCTGTTCACTGTTGGATTGAAGAAACTGCCGCAGAGACGTTCCACATGTTTATATAGAGTCGATTAAAAACCACACCAAGCAAACTACAAACACAACTCACCAGCTGTTCAAACCTCCAGTAAGGATCCACCAAAAAGAACACCAATGAGACCTGCTCCACACAAATTACAACAAGCGCATCGTCGAAACGTGATTTATGGATCCATACGTCATGTTTATTTGCATCAGCACTAAAGAAAAGAAAAGTTAGGTTACAGTCGCTTTGAATACACGAGGCACTTACCACTATGAACAAAAGCAGACAGCACAACAGAGAAAGTGCTGCATTTTTGGAGTCCTGCCCCCCGTCTGGCCGCCGTTGCGTTGAACACAGTACGCCATAACAGTCTGGGCGTGGACCCCTCAACATACACCCCTCCGCATCCACTCCAGCAACAACAATCACAACAGAAGCCAAACCCAAAAACCCAAAACTCCACCAAAATTAAAGAACACGACCAACCAAAAACCAACAAATCCAGCCTCCCGTCACACTATACCCAGACCTGCAAATCAACTACCAAACTGACACATCACGCAAAGAATCAAACAGGCCAAGAGAAAAAACCTACTCCCCATAATAAACGCACTCCACAGCAAACCAATCCATCCGACTCCGAACGCTCACTCTCTCCTATCTTGCTCCAATCTTGCAATCTGGTCTGTTCACTGTTGGATTGAAGAAACTGCCACAGAGACGTTCCTCATGTTTACATAGAATGGATTAGATTACCATTCAAAATATAAACACAACTCACCACAGTTGAGACATACGGTTAGACTCTCAAATTGTCATGAAACAGAGAGGTCGGTGAGTAAATTTTGGTTTTTATTCCTTTTTAATGACAGAGACCAGAAATCTGGAGGGAAGGAACACCAGGTTAGTAATTGGTTTCACGTACAACAAACCAACACGTATACTCACAAACAACACCAAAACAGCACAAATGACTGTGATTGACTGGCTGCAACTTGGTGGCAACTGGTGGCAATGACAGCCGGCCTATAGCACGGACCGTGCGGAACAATGACCGGGATGATGAAATCCCGAAAGAAGGCTCCACTGGTCCATATTGCGCGATGGACACTGGTTGACAGAACTGGATTCTGGCTGGATGGGCTCCTGCCATCTGGAGGAAACTGTGATATGATGCATTGTTAGATAAAGTGATTCCAAACTTCAATAAACGCTCACCATTTACTTAAGAAGTTATTGATGGCGAAGATTAACTAGAACAGCATGAAGGTATGAGGTTACGCGCCGGAGACGAAAGGTGGTCAAGTTTGTAAGAGAATTGTCAGACTTGACCACACCAACAGAAGGAGAAGGACGCGTCTTTTTCCGCAGTCGTTTCTGCAATGAAAGCGAATTTAATGACTTGAAGTTGAGGTTGAGATAAAAGAAATAGAGAGAGAGAAGGAGAGAGTTGGAGAGGAGAGGAACGAGAGAGAGACACCCACTTTGACACCTTCCACTGGCAACTCAGCTTCCTTCGCGTACCAAAGCATCAGATGGTTGGAATAAGACTTGTCACTTGATACTTTGCATAGTATCTATCGTTGGTGGATCAGCGTGCATCAAACACTGGGCAGCCATCAGTCAGTTCAGACATCTGTTTCAAACAACATCAGATTAGATTTGTATTCAAGTTGAGGAACAGAATAAAGAAGCAGAGAATACTTACACAACACTGCGCAATTTAGCTCAGGTGTCATAGTACTGCAAGTGCTTCCACATGAAGTGCATATGTTTTCCAGGAAGAATTTTTTGAGTTTGAAATCCAAAAAGAAAACAATTCTGCAGTTTTTCAACCCACTGTTTTTATTATATTCATTTTAACTTTGCAGGTTCTGGTTTGGGACTCATGTTGGGTGTAAGAACCCGTGTCTTTGGCGACGGTGACGAGGTAGAGGGCGATCCATTGCTATCCGTGTCCATTATATCTGCTTCAAGGACTTCCTCAATAAACGCCATATCTGGTTTCGCTGCTGTGAATGTGGACGAATATGTATGGTGACTCAAGGTTGAAATGAAGGGTGCAAGTTGTTGTTTGTCCAAAACAGTGTGCATGGTTAAGATTGGTCGACGAAGCGAAGTTTGGGCACGGAGTGAAGACGCGTCGTCACGCTGAAATCAAGGTTAACATCCAATAAATCAATGGAAGAATCCATTCACCTCATTGCCTCCAACAGCCCACTTCAAACTCAGTTTATCAACAAGTGAAGTTCCGTTTGATGATTCTGGCCCGCCAAAGTCAAACACTTCACAAATGAAAATCCATTGGTGCCTAAATCGTGTGCGTTAGTCAGAGCACATCAGATAAATCAACAATTAAGCCTGCATACCACTGGAATTCTTCAGTCCCTAACAGCAATAATAGTTCCAAGAGTTTACAGCATGACAAAAACACTTGCAAGTCGTCTTTTGTCCCCTGGTCTCGTAGATATACACCAAAGATTTGTATCTGGCAGAAATGTCAACATTAAATCCCTACAAAAACAATACGCACCAGTTCGGTCAAAACGATCGGCCATAGATTCGATAAATGGTGAGCAGTCATACGACACATGAGAATCCGTAAACATAGATACGCCTCAATATGCAATGGACCCGATGGACCTTTCAGGATTTCAACAAGCTTCTCTTGAATCAGGGGCAACTGAGGAAGATATTGATCCACAGTTCCACTCCACAAAACAAACGAAAGACGGCGAACTGCATAGATTCGTGTTTGAAGCTCTTGGTCCCGTGAAACAAAGATACTCCCAGAAGAAACCGTTGAGATTTTAACTATCGCAAAAAGGTAAGCCATTTGAATTTCAACACAACACTGGTTCAAACCTGCAATTTCGGAAATCCGTAAGTCCTTATCGGCATTCGCTAACGAATTTATAATCGCCTTCCACATTCGGAAAGCATTCAGATGCATATCAAAAAACCGGGAGTCCATAAATGCATCCCAGGCTTCCTTCTTGAACGTTTTGACTGCAAATGGAAGTCGAGCCACAGCCGCCAATACTTCCAACATAGGCTTAAACTTGCCTCCAGCCAAATTAGGCGATGTTTTGAGGTTCGGGCCGATGAGATAATATACAAGATTGGTTAAGACTGCAAAGATTTTTTCTTGATCCAACAAGAGTTTTCGCATGTGTGGTATAATAGCAGAAGCAAGATGCAGTAAAATATCGTTGGAAATGAGAGTGATAGATGGCTTTTGGAGTTGTTTGAGGCCAGAACCTAACGACGGCAGAATAGTTGCTGGAGCTTGCGTCAATGCAGGCACTTCTGGAGGTTTGGCACAATACAGAATCGTCAGGTCAAAGAGCTTTTGGTAGATTTCATCCATGTGGAATCTCATTCGCTTATCATCAAAGTGCTTCGTCAAAATCAACTTTTCGATACAAACAGTGACGAGCCTTGGTTTGCGAGTTAAGTTGGAACAAAAAAGGAAGGAAAACTCTCACTGAAGCAAAACAGGGAGGAAATAATTCGAGTTTAGGACCGGAGGTAATGTTATGCAGTCCTTTGCGTGAGTATGAATAGAAGGCCACACCTCGTAGACAGTTTCTGGATCTGCAAACAACACAATGTATTTCTCCAAGAAGAACAGAAGGTGAGTATCAGATCTAACTCTAGTCGTTAGCGAAAAACGAAAAGCCACGACTCCACAAACACATACATCTGTTTTGATCGCACGTAGAATGGATTTCCTTTGTCTTTCGATGATGCAATGTTCTGAGCGAATCCGAACCGAGTCCGCAGTCCATCCAGCACATGCATCATCAGAGCCTTATGTGTCAAATCAGGAACCAAGTGAATCATATCCAAGACAGAGTTGTCCGAGGTGAAAGCCTTCCCTTCAACCAACTCATCACAGTCGGAGAACCACACTTCCAAAGTTGATTCGACCAAATGTGCAGGGAACTTGGAATAGATTGTTTGTAAGATATGGCGGATGCTAGTTTTGACAGAGACACACAAGAAATCCAGGGAGGCACCTGAGAGCTCATACGACGTGAGAGACTTGGAACTGGGACCATCAGATGCAAATGGATCTCTCTTGAAAAGAGAAAACAACGACTTCAGAACACCCAAAATTCCTGGGAGAAGTTCAATGATGGCATCCCTGGGCAAACACATTTTATAAACAAAACAAACGAAAGGCAGAAAGCAGCTCACCTTGAATTCTGTGGTTCTTGCTCCAAGACATCAGGCGACGAGCTATCAACAAACACACTCGAAACAATTCCGAAATCCCAAATATTCGTTCCTCCCTTAATCTTTTCGATATCGCTCTTGTTCCAGTTTACATCGCTTGCCAAACAGAATTCAACTATACGGTTCAAAGCGACAACCAAGATTACAACATCATTGTCCGGAGCTCCGATTGCACCTCTGTTCCGGAAATTCTCTTTGCACCAATCGACGTACACACTCATTTCTTTCTCGCGGAGAGAAATCTGGTCGCAGATGACGGATATAATGGGCTGAAGTAAGGAACGGAAGGAAATGTTGAGGCGAGGTAGAATCAAAAGGATGAAGTCTATCCAATGCTGAAGCACGTGTCTGTTTGAGCTCTGAGTCAAAGATCCAAGCACCATTTGCAAAAAGCCAGGAAGCGTTTCTGAAATGGAAGTGTCAGTAGTTGTGAGTGAGGGCAGATTCAATCCACACGAACCAAATGAATTCACTTGCTCATCCAATTTGGAATTCGACGCTGAAAGACCTAATACTTCTCGACTTGATACAATCAGGTTGTCCAACGCGTCACCCACAGTCATGGAATTTCGTCGCATGGAACTGTGATGGCTCAGCATCAGCTTCTCTTGATTTTCGTACAATGAGCTCAATACAAGCAGTAAACGAGGTTGGAGATCAAGCTGAGCAACTGAAATCGAATACGTGATTTTGTGGATCAGGACTTTGGCAACTACTGTGTTCATGGTGCTTTGGACTTCAGAGAATCCAAGGAACTTCGAAATGAATTCACAGGATTGAGACTGGATGGATGTGTTTATGGCTTGAAGCTTTTCATATTTGAGTTGAAACGCGCCTCCATCATAGACTTCGGTACGAAGAAATCTGAAACACGGAGTAAGACTTTGCGGTAAACAAAAGGTGTAATAAACTACCTCAAACAGATAAACATCAGTATTTCAGCATATTTGAGGTCTCCGAGCGAAGTATTAAACTCTGGACAAATCAGGATCAGTAACACCAACGCCTTTTTTACAACAAACCGTTATGTAACCACGACACATCCTTCAATTCCAAAAAATCTGCTTCTTTGACACTCTCCGACCATAAAGTTTGAAGCAGAGGGCGGTGTCCAGCCAATAACAAGGAGAGTGTCTCCATTGAGTACAGAACTTGACCCATATTGAACTCACGCTTGTAGTAGAATACCGTTTCTTCTTGGTTACCAATCATTATTGGTTCCGAAAATACAAATATATCAGGATGAAGGAGTGTCGCCAAAATAGGCTCAATCACCCTTTTGAAGCACAGATACGTTAGCTACGATTTCAAAATACACTTGTTCCCCACCTCGAGTAAGACTTGACATAAGTCTTCAACCACGCTTCTCCACTCCGCCTAATCGACGGATTCTGACTCCTCAATGCATCCAATACCAAAAACAGAGGCCTCGAGAACGCGATTCCAGTCTGCTTCTGTTTCCCTTCACTCAACCTCCACAGAATTCCAAATCTCTGTTGATGCGAGAGCAAATCGACCAAATCGCGCGACGAGAGAAAGTTGGCAACAACGTTTTCGACAATGTAAGAACCAAACTTGGTCACACTGCTCAGTTTCCAAATCAAATCTACGGCTCGGGTATGATAGATTCCAAAAGGTTCAGGATCTAAGTATAGCCACAGCTATTTGAAAATCTCTTTGTAAATGATGTGTTGATTGGAGAGGATGATAGATGCTTACTCTGCTAACGGAAACTTGAATAAACTGCTCAACATCAAATTTCAGTGTCACAGAAGACGAACGCGCCTGCAACAATATTTGGAGGACGCAAGAAAGCGAGACGTTCAGGACACTAAACTCAGACGTCTAAAAAAGTTTATTGGTTAGCTTTACCTCGAACCGTTCAAACTAAAAATGGGAACTCACCTGTGTCACGCACTCGCTCAACGCAAGAAACCAATCCCAGTGCTCATACTCCGGAGCCACCAAGCTTCCATGCTTGGGTTTCGAGTGTACCTCCAAATACGCAGACGCAAGTACTTCAATCATTCGGCATGTTTCCTCAAGCAACATGACGATTGAATATTTCTCCGAGTTGCTGATACCAGTAGGCGAAACGACGTTGTCAAGTACTGTTCCGGGTCCAAAAAATGTAATCACTTGATCCAACAAGCTCGTCAGAAACACTTGGAAGTTGGTGAAGCTGAGTTCGACAACAGGGCGACCAATTACGAATTCAGAGATATATGGGGACTGAAATACGGCTGGCTCGTCAAGGGCGGTTTCTTCTGCTTCCTCCACAACGGTTCCATATAGCAGAGAACAGAAGGATGAAATGCTTATGTCTGAGGCACCGGTTGCAGAAGTAGGAGATGCCTTTTTATCACCCGCTTTCCGTGATTCCACTCGCTCCATCGGAATTCGTTCTGATCTGTTGGACTCCGACGGTTTCAAAATCCACGACTTTGTCATACTTTCGCGAGGTATTTTGGAAAGAACTTTGGAGCATATTCCGAGAAAAAGCGGTAATTTGTGCGAGTTTTCGGTAAAGTCGTCTGACTTTTTGAAAATCTAAGTTGTTCCTCCTTGAGCTTTCTAAATTCGAGAAAGGAAGTCAAACTCACATCAAGCTGGTAACTTAACCAATACAGCAAAATTGGCAGATGAATACGCTTCACATCTTCTTCCTCCGCGCGAACAATCCCGAGCATGAAATCCAAGAGCTCATATTCTTGCATGGTTTGACATGGTCCAATCGGATTCGCAATGACCAAATGGTAGATATGTTTCCAGATTGTATATGGATTGATTGAATCAAGCAACATCTCAGCAGATTGTAGGAGCTAAGAATGGAATCAAAATGAGGATACGTGAAAGGAAATTGCAACAAATTACCTCCTTGTAATTTGCTAACACCAAACTCTTTTCCTTCAACGATTTAAAGATATCCATCAAAATCTGATCCAACATGGCCGACCCAATTTCGTCCTTGTCCATCAGGGAAATAATGATTCGATAAGGGCGAGTGAGTTCGTGAATATCGTCTGAAGAGCTCCAGAGCATATTTCGAACAGTATTGATGAGCGAATCTCGGGATGCCGTTTCGAGTTTGTTTGCCGTTCCTGTACAGCTTTTTAGAATCGGTGGAAAATGTTTGATTGGTCGCGAGTTACCGAGAAGCCAAGAATACAGCCGTCGGTTGAGACTCATATCTTTTCGCAAAACGACTCCGATCGCGGCACGGATAATGACTTCGACTTCGTTCTCTGAAAACAACCTGATGATGGGTGGATTTTTCAGGAAAAGTGTAAGAGGCCTGTGAAGGAGCTTACATCTTTTGCAAAGGGAAATGCACAACCAACAACTCCAACGCGCTTCTTTGCACCAAAATCTGTTTATCCTCCAACGCAGATGCAAGCGCTCTACACACAACCAGAGTATCCGTTCCCATAATCACGACCAACTCTGTTGTTTTTTAAATAAGAAAAGAACGCTTCCGCACCACAACAAAAATAAAGCAACACTAAACTCACCTCTCTTTTCACCAAACTTTGGACACCTTCTCAACAAGTAATTCAACGCTGCCCCACGCACACGCACACCACTAACAGCCGCAAGCGACAAACAATGGAAAAAGTACGGCGTGCCCACGGATTCCATCAATTTATCAAGCATCCTCAACACGGGATCGAAAAACTCGTTCCCTTCCTCTTCCAGCCCAGGCAAAAGCGCGAGGATCAGGCCCTTCAAGCACGGCTTCAAATGCATTCCCAGCGTCAAGTAATATCGTTCGTAAAGTTGGAGAAGGACGGGCTATAGTTTGGAGTTGGGAGAAGGAGTGAATATAGGCGCGTATTGGGGGTGTTGTTTTTTTGTTTCCAGAAACCTTTACAGACATGGCAGCGTTTTGAAAGAATGGAAAGAGGCCGTATGACCATAACGGAAGGTCTTCAGCGAGTTGAGCGGGCTAGTGTGTGTTTTTCGTTCAATTCCAGATCCATTCAATAAGGGGGAGCCAATTTTACCCCTGCCGCCTCAAAGATCGCCTGATACACCTCCAACGTCTTCTGATGCACACCGGAAGGCAAAGCCGGGTTCAAGCACTGAGCCAACCGTTTTGAGACAATGAGTTTGCGGGGAACGTTGGAATACTGGCTGTGCATTTGGAGCGTCTGTGTTTTGTTGTGTTTTTGGCATTTTTTGAATGAGTGACTACACTTGGTCTCTAATAGAGGGGTGATTTGGTTTACTTTGAGGAGCTTTGACAGGAAGCCAATGACATCGGCCCATTCTGAGACTGCATCGAATAGTTTTAGGATTGCGTCAATTGCATTCACGTATCGTTTGTATTTTGGGTCTCGTTTAAGGGCTGATGTTGTTTGTTGTTGTTTGTTGTTGTAGTAGGTATCATGGGGAAGTGGATTGGGTTAGTGCCACGTTGCTCCATTAAGGCTGACTTGAACGGTCAATGTCAATCGCACCTTCAAAGTCTGTTGTCGCTGTGGATCCTGTTCCATTCGATGTCGGCGATACGGAATTGGACGCCGTTGTTGTGGGTCCCCGGCTTTCGTCTTCCATTGCCTGACCTTTTTTGGTGGGAGATTATAATGAACCTAAACAAATAAAAATACATTCCATAAGGAATCACGTAGATGATATATCTTTATTGATAGCTACAAAAAAGAAACACACACACACACACACACACACACACACACACACACACAGACAAGCTACACCGGTTACTAGAACGTTTCCTTTCTAAAACTGCTTCACCAAATCTTCCACTCCACCAACAACAGCACGCACCCCAACACCACCACCACCTCCATGCGTGAAAAAGCTACTCAAATCAATACTAATCGTAATCAACCCAATCAGAATCTCAACACTAATCAGGAAAATTACAATCCACTCAAGTTGCTCGCCATGCGTGCTGCTCAAGTTATCCTTCAACATGGCAAGCAAATCAGAAATAACAGCTACACGCTGGTTCACGAGATCAACGCGTTGGTTGATTTCTAGGTATCCACGGATGGCTGTGTACAAGGGCTCAAATGCTGGTTCAGACCAAAAGATTTCAGGTGTGTCAAGGACGTTGGATACAAGGTTTACATTGATTCGCATGATAAAGAGCTATTGTTCGCTTTTTTTTTAGTGAAACTAATACAAAAAAAAATAATAATAATAATAATACGAGCAACTCAACTTGTCCAATCTTTTTGTTGATTGCTTTTCGGTGCATGTGGATTTTCCCCGTTTCGGCCATCACAGTTGGGATCCGTCGCGTGCTTTCAATAGTTTCCTCAATCAATCCTTCAAACAACGTCAACTTGGCACTTTGCGCAAACGCGTACGAGATTGTCAATTTGACCATCACAGACGACGAAGGACTAATAAGTGTAATAATATCATTGTAGATACGTGCTTGTTGCTGACGCGAGTACAAGTAATGGAACTTTTCAGATTCCAAGTCCGAGTGGTCTACCAACAGTTTTGAATATAAACATTCATTCCCCCCCCAAAAAAAAAACAAAAGCAACTCACCAATACTCTCCTCCTCAAACGCCTTCACATCCTCCAAAATCTCATACTCTTCTTCTTCAGTCAATCCCCACATGACCACAACTCCGAAATCGAAAAAGATGAGTTCGGGGACAGTCGTTCTTCGCACAAGGTCCTTATAGCTGCCAGTGCCCACAGCTTCGATTGTATCTGAAAAGTCGCCATACGAGGTTCCTCCTGCGAGAGTCGCTTGGGGGATGCCGTTGGCAGCAGTAGTCGTGGTGGAGGTGGAGATGCCGTTGCTAGCGTTGGTATTTGTGACAGAGGTGGGAGCTGTTTGGGGGGTCAATGGACTCGCAAGGGAGTTGGGGAAGATTGTTTGGGGTTGATCGAGGAGGGAAGGAGCAGTTGAGAGGAGAGAGGATGGGTCGGCAGCAGTACCAGAGAATTTGTAGTTTGACGAAGGGTCCAACAAGGAGTTCATCATCTGTTCTGACGACGAGGTTGCGGTGTTGTTATTTGCAGTTGTATTTGTTTCATCTGCCGTTGCAGGATTATCGTTGTCGTATAGGGAGAACGCGAATGGAGAAAAGGAGTATGGTGTGTAAAGAGCTAAAAAGGTTGTTAGTATGTAAAATCAACCTCCAATTCTCTTTACCTTCGTCATAACGCCTTGGAGCAGTGCCATTCGTCACCTTTCTTGAGAATAAGTACTCCATGAGTTGATCGAGGTTATAGCGGGAACAGGTACAGTAAGCAGTAGCACGAGGGAGAGAGTCCTTATTGACGCGTCTGAAGAATTACTTGATTAGTGACTGTCTTGTGTCTGAGAGCCCATTTTTCGGTCTACTCGATCTTGTTCCAACCGTCTAAATTACGCGCCTTCATCTTTCTTTGTCTCCTTCCCTCCCGCCCACTTCGCTGTCTGATAACGATTCTTCGTTCCTCTTGTTTTGTTTTGTTGGGTTCACTCTTTCTCTTTACTCCTCTTTCGGCCTTCCATATCCCTTTCTTTTTCTCAGCTCGCTTCGCTCGCAACAAATTCCCGTCTAATATCCTTCCACATCGCTTCACGACATGTAGTCCTCTCATTTCACCCCCTTTCACAGGATAATTCACCTTCCCACCTTTTTCCCCCATTTCATGATTGCTTCACTGCTGCTTTCCCTATTACTCATCCTCCTCATCTTTCCGCACTCTCTCCAAAACTCCATCTTTGTCCGTTCCTCGACCGTCAGTTGAGGGGTTTTCCGGACGTTTGCGTCCTACCGATCGCCTTTTCTTCGAGTCGCTCTCCCTCGCTTCACATAGTCAGGACGCTCGTGACGAACACACACACACACACACACACACACACACACACACACACCTCAAAAACTCTTCCTTCTGAGTAGTCTTGTAAGCAGCCTGCTGTTGAAGTTGCAATTGAGTAGAAGTCGCAGAGGCAGATGTAGACGACGCAGCCGCAAGAGCGGGAAGGTGATGATGATCCTGGTCATCATCGGCATCAGCCGGAAAGAGGACTTGTTTTTGAGAAGTTTTTGTTGTACTGGTGTTGTGTAATTTGTTGGGGGGGTTTTCAGTCAGTCAGTCAGCAAAAACAAGATGAGTTGGAGAGGAGGGAAAGAAAAAAGCAAGAAAGAGGAGAGATAAAACACGCACCGTTTTGGCTGACGAGAAGACATTGACGCAGAGGTGGTTGAAGAGCCAGCAGCAGTCGCGGTAGCAAGAGCAGCGGCAGCAGAACCACCTTGGATCGAAGTGGAAGAAGGCGGCTGATTCGCAGTGGTACCACTACTAGTAGTAGTATTAGTAGCAGTAGTAGTAGCAGTAGTACTAGTTGCAGCAGTCGGAGCAGTAGGGTTCGCAGCACCCTGACCCTGAGCACTGATAGACGACGAAGGCATCGACAGAACAGTGTCGTGCGTGTGGTTGTGGCCTTGTCCGTGTGGGTGCTGTGGATGCGATGTTGTTGTGGTTGACGATGACGACGACGAGGGAAGTCGCTGGTACGCGTTGTTGCTGCTACTCATTTGTGAACTGACTTCAAAGAAAAGAAACAGAAGAAAGAAAGAAAAGAAAAGAAAAGACTATTTAACACATCAACCATGGTCTCTTCCCCCCCTTTAAACCCTACCTACTCTAACCTTTCCTTTGTTCTAATACAGAGTGGTCGCAAGAAACCCCTTTCGCAACAGGAGAAACTGGCGAAGCTGCTAGAACTCTTCCACGAATCAGTATGTCTTCTCTCCTTCCTACTCTGACCCACATCACTCTCAATCTAATCTGCTGCTCTTTTCTTAACTCACTATAGCGCGATGTATGGATCCTTAAGGTATGCGGTTGGAGTTCAATGCACTCTCCGAGTCAATCTCAGATGATGTCCGATCAAATGGATTGATGATATACGGACTAGTCCGTCCTTGAATGGTTACTATGATTCTGCGTTCGGTTACTGCGCGTCATTTAATGTGGATGAGTATGGCTGTGTGGGCAACAAACCCTGTGCCACCTTTTTGCTGGGAAATGCAACGCAGCTAGAACATGGCGAATGGTCTTACGCGAAGCGCAATTGAAGACAGAAATAGATGCCATGGATGAAGTATCAATGGATGTTCACTCAAAGCAACATTTATTCAGTGTGGAGTAGCTGGAAATAATGTATGAGTGGGGCGAATATATCAAGGATGTGCATAGTACTCCAAACGTTTCTTAGTTGATGCTCGCGAGTAACAGTCAGTCAGCGATCCATCAATGCATATTTCCGCATGTATCCAATCCACGTCACTCCTCACTCACTGATTATATTATATTATTTGAATGATAGGACCTCGAAAAGACGGCTGCAAAAGAAAAAGGAATTGGTACGAATACCCATACCTCAACGCTCCTCGAAACAACGGAAATAGAAGCATAGAATTACTTGATGTATCAGTTCAAAGATGCCCCCCCGATTTATTACCTTGTGGATCAGCCTTGATTGGAAGAGCCGCCCTCATTCTCGGATTCTCGGATTCTCGCACTATCTATTCCTATCCATCACAACCCATCTCCAATTACATTCTTTAATATACACTTCTTAAAGTCGGAAACACTGTCAAAGAAATCCTGGACATGCTCGTGGTACCTACTTCCCTTCCTACCCACATCCACCTTCCCATTTTCTTCTTCACGTGTCCCTCCCACCTCCATCTATTTTACAAACTCCAATCCCAACCCAAATCGTGTGCTCCCTTTATCTCCGAAAAATAACCCCAACTCTAACAAAAAAACCCCGACCAAAACAAGAGCGACGGCCTCGTAACTCAAGAGAAAATCGGAATCTCAAATTTCTTCTGGTCGTTCCCAGGCGCCGCGGCTGCAACTGTAAAGTATCCTGCTTCCCGTCTTTTTGGGACAACGCAAAAAAACTGAAACCTTCCTGCCCCTGCCTCCCCCTCTTACAACAGAAAAAGAGACAACGAGAAGAGTTGGAATCAGAAGTCGCATCTGCAAAGGTATGGGGGAGGTTTTTTTTGGGGGGTGGGGGGTGGGGGGTGGGGTTGGGGATTTGTTGAGGGAGGGATGTTGTTGGGAATTTTTTTCTCCCTTCTTTCGGACAATTCGGACTAAACCAACAACAACAACACCACCAGCAACGGAAAGTACAACTCGACAGTGACTTTGAAGCTGCGCGTATTGGGCGTGAAGAAACTGTAAATGTTTTTTGTTTTTTTTTGTTTCCGATTAATGGTGTTTGACCCAAATTCTTCAAAAAAAAAAAAAGGAAGAGAGGTCGGATCTGTTGGTACGTGTCAAGGAAGCTCAAGCGCGTCTGTCGGCTTTGAAGACGGAACTGGTGCAGTTTAAGGACTGTGATCCGGCGTTGATTGATGCAAAAGGTAAAAGAACCCCTTGCCGGATTTGTAAAATCAAGATTCTAAACTCCTGAAAAAATAGAAAAGGCAGCAGTGATTGCACGGGACGCTGCGAATCGGTGGACGGATAATGTGTTTTGCTTGCAATCGTATTGCCGGGATAGGTTTGGGATGGATGCGGCAACGTTTTGCAGGAATTTCCAGATTCCAGAGGAGTTTGATCATATTGCGTGATATTATTTGGCTGGTTGTTGCACATTATGTGCTTCGTGTTTGTAATTATGTGGGTTTTGTAGTTGCTTGATATCCCCCTCCCCCTCCGAAATCACTCAATAAAGAAGAGGAATCAATTTCATATATTCAGTTCTTTTTCACTTTCAAAAAACAAACACACACACCAAAACACCTTCCCTCCCCCAACTTAAAAAATCAATTCACATTAAACGAGATTTTACATCCACAACTCGTCTCCGCCTTCGGGTTCCCAACAACCTGAAACGAACTCCCAATCAATTCTTCCACAAACTCAAGCGTCGATCCCGTGCACAAGTCCAAAGACACTTTATCCACCACGACTTTCGCGCCGTCTTTTTCAAATACCCTAATGTTAAAAAAACAAAACAAAAACTTAGAACGGAGAGAGAGAGAGAGAAAGCGGGAAATAAAACGTTACACGTCTTCGGCAGGGTTGATTTCCTTTGTGAGGCCCATTACGTATTGGTATCCGTGGCAACCGCCTGAATCGACGGTTATTCGGAAGGCCTGGGGAGGGTTTGATGCGGCTTTTGCGTTGATTGAGTTGATGCGCTTTTTTTTCATGGGTTTTAGATAAAGGGGTTTGGAGAGGAGAGAGGAGGGTGGTGGAACACACCTTTGCGGCGCTGTCTGCAATGTGGACGATCCCGGGTGTGTTGGCTGTTGTGAAGGATCGGTTCATGAGTGGTGCCATAGTGAATGCATTTGATAGGACGGATGACGATAATGATGGTGATGAGGCCGTCGACGGTACTGTTCGGAGGAGAGGGGATGAGAAGACTCGGGTTACGGATCTGGAGAACATTTTTATCGGATTTGATTTGAGGAGAGGGGGAAAAAACGAAGAAAGATATGTAGAACAAAGAGCAAAAAACTTTAATCATTCAGTTCGTTTGTTTTTGAACAAAAGGTTGAAAGCTAGAAAAAAGTAGGGGCAGGGATAGAAAGAAAGGGGGGAAAGGGTGTGTGCAAAGCAATAAGAAGAACAGGGAAGGAGAAAGTCCATTCCATTTTGAATGTTTATCCCATTGGAGAAAACTCGAAAGGTCTCAGGATAGCGCAGTGCATGTTGTTGAGCATACGAACTAAACTCAAGGCTGTTAGATCCAATGGAGGATAAAGATAGATGCGACATACCAGTGTTGTAAGAAGTCTTATTCCATCCCTCAATCTCCCACGCCTTTTCTCTCATTTCCTTACGAACGTACAAGTTTCTGTAAAAATACAAACGTGTTAGTTCGAGTGCGTATGTACAAGTTTCGATGCAACGTACGGATAAGCCCACATCTGAGCAAGAGAAATGCAAATTTAGTACTCAATCAAAAGTCACTGAAAAGAGAGGTGGGGGAGTTACTCACATGGTGGACAACGTGAAGGTCACCAATCTGAGAGAACCATGCCCCAACAGGTTTAACAAACTTTTTCCTAGCAAGGAGACCCTTTTGCCTATGATTCAATAGATAAGAAATTTAGGTTTAAAGGTGCTGAAAAGCTATGGGGGAGAAAGAAAGAGAGAGAGAACAATACCACTCAAGCTTCCACTCCAACAACCGACCCGGCTTCAAGTTGTATGTTCTCAATTCATAAATACCGCCCAACTTTTGAGGTTCGGCCGTGTACCAGAAATCAAATTCGAGCATGATTTGGTTTTCGCGGGAAGTAATCAGGGGACGCAGTTTGCGGAGGTACTCGTTACGGGCTTCGTCCTTGACACGGAGTTCCATGGAGCCATCGTAGCCTGGGTAGTTGTCGTATTGCCAGATGTGGACTGATGTTGTATTTGTTGGTTGTGTTGTAGGTTAGAATGGGTAGGGTAAGGGCAGTGTGTGGAGAGATTGTGTGAGTGAGTGGCACTTGTTGTTTGATGAGGGGCAAGACGCGTGTTTTCTGAATCCAGAGGGAGCTGGAGTGGCAATTAAACGTGACTAAAAGGTTGAAGAATTGATGGCACGAATTCGCTGTTGAGATTACGTAACTGAGGGAGGTACATCCACTGCTCCTTCACTCTGTCCCCTCTACTCCCCTCTCTTTCTCTCTTTCCAGATCGAAACAGGCAAAGCAGAATAGCATTAAACTCTGAGGTTAAAGAACATACCAACTTGATCCAGCTTTCCAATGTCCGTGTGCCACGAGCCAAACAACTTCATTTTGTAAGCAGGATCCTCTGAGACCTTTGGATAGTAGTCGGATCTAATAATTAATTAAAAAGTGATGAGAATGTTAGGCTCGAGAGACGGAAGGGAGAGCAAGAGGGACTTACACAAGGGCCACGTATTCATCCCACGCCTCCGGTTTCACATTGTGGATCATCAGTTCGTGCACGTACTTTCCACGGGCGGCAACCTTCGACTGCGAATCGGCAAAGAACTTTTGGTCGAGGTCGGCATCGTCGTCTGTGTTTGATTTGAGCAGGGTTGGGTTGATGAGTTAAGGTGTTAGTCAGTGTATTCTGTCAGTGTGTCCAAGGGCGGCCTCCTTGGAACACCTTTGAACAACCAAGACAGACTAGGAAAACAACCTTTTGTTCCGTGGAGAAGCGAGCCAAACAGCGACGACTTCTTCGGTGGCGCTGAATCTCCCGCTGTCGAAAGGCCCTTGACAAGAAGCCGCGACTCAGGCGACACGGAATTAGGAAGCACTCGTGGCGCCTGGCTCAGGCTGAGTGCGTTAGGACGGAGCGTGTGCAGACCACGAAGGAAGAGTCGTTGCTGCATTCTTTTGATTTGGTTGTTGTTCGAAAAACCAAGCTTCTCTCTCTCTCCTCTCCTTCAATATTCATTTCCATCTCATCGCATTAATTAATTAATCAAAAATAAAATAAAATGACACTAATTGAAATTAAACCATAAGTACTGCCGCTCCGTACACGGCTGCTGCAGCGGCTGCCATGGCCTCTCCACTGCTCGCGAGAATGCCAGTCTTGCTTACAACAGCGGATGATGTGGAGGTGGTAGCGGAATCAGTTGTGGATAAAGTGGTGGTAATCACAGGAGTTGGTGCAGTATCATCCGTGCCACACTTGCTGACAACAGCAACGCCACCAACAATCTGTGTTGCCAATGGACACTTGGTTGCAGTTACAATCACATTTCCTGCATCCGAATTAACCGGTGCAGCGCCCATAACAATCGTAAACTGGACGTCTCGCTTGCCTGCCTTCGCACTCACTCCGAACGTGACACTTGCAAGTTTGACCTGTCCCGTGTACACCTCAACAACAAGAGTAGTAGAATCGGCGCTTAAACTGAATTGGTACCAAAAACTTGTGATTGAATTATCCAACGTGAACACAAATGTGGCAGATCCATCCGCCCTTGAATCACAGAAGAAGTAGAATTGATTGCATTGTTCAACAGCTGCACCTTATCCGTCTTGGTCAGCTACACGATGCCATTAATCAAACAATGAAGAAAAACCCCTCCCAACAATGAAGACTCCAACAAACCTTATACAAAGCCGACGAAACAGAAACAACAACAGCATTAACCCCTGCACCTCCCACAGCTTTCGCGATCACTGGCCCAGCAACACTGACAGAAACGCTCGGCGCAATCGACACACTTGTCGAAACAAACGACGCCTGCATCAGGGAAAAAACCTTTTCATCAGAAGGTCCTTTCGAGGGTTCGACTGATTGGACAAGCATTTCGACGCATGTTTAGTCATAAAAAACGTATACGCCACATTCGAAAGCCGTGTCACATACAACAAATAGTCGTCAAATGCCTATGCCAATTCCAAATCACTTTGGGGCATTGCAACTAATTATAGTAGGCACAAGAACCCTTTCCGAATTTGAACAATCTATTTAAAACACAGCTCAAACAGCTTTAAATTAAATTTGAGTGATTGCTATGTAAATAAACAATTGATACAAACAACCATTAACCATTGACTTTGATCTGAATATTACAAGAAATTGCATCAAATGAAAGTCAAACGATCAAATTTTGAAGATAAATCCCCATGCAATGTGAATTTTCTTGTTATTGATTCTATTTTGAAAGTGAGCAGAATGAACGCAAATTAGTATAACTTCAACATAGTGAACGTGATTACAGACTGTTTATATATGTACATTTTCTTCTTCGTTTTTCTCTATCAGTCACGTAAACAAAAACAAACGTCAGAATGATTCATTTGTTGTAAGTAGAAATACATCCCGGTGGCTCACAACTCCACTTCCAAAAAAAACTCTGTCAAACACAACGTAAACGTTTAAAGATCGTTAAATCTCGTATGTATCTTACTATTTAAGCTTTATTGCGTGCTAACTTCCTTGTTTCGCTGTCGTGAGTACACAACTGCTACAAGCCCATACAAAGGAGAGTGTCTACATATCTGACTGTATGCCTAACAATAACAACTAAAAAATATTACGAGAGCTTAGCAGACGCAGCAACAATGCGCGACGATGCAAAAGACGATGCAAACGACGACGACTCGAAGAGTGCCCTCAAATTAGGATATAGCTACGAAAGAGTCAAGTTAGACTTCGCGATTAGTTCTCTGCTCCAACGTAATTGTGTACTGTTTCTTTCGCGATTATTGAATAAATTCAATCAAATACACACAATTTTATGTCATTTACAAACTGAATTGGCAATATAATACCTGAATTTTGGAGCTTATCTCGAAGCACTTCCAAAGAGCAGGGATACATCACTAATTAGTTCCTGAAGCAACAAATGATTCTCCATGTGTTGTATTTATTTGGAGATTGCGAATTGTGTTCAGAAGCCTTTCCAAGGCATTCGTGACATTTGAAATGGCTGGTAATCAGGGGGGGGTGTCACAACGCCACCTTCGGAAAATTCGGGACATCACAAGGCATATAAAGGGAGATGAATGACATATATGTCCTTTTATTTTTTTCCTGATGTGCAACGCAGCCGCACGCACAGACCCAATCGACGCAGAAACCCCCACAATACCACTCAATATCCCTTGCGATTGCACATCCGACACTACACCGGTTGGAACACCCGTTGGAACCACAAGGCACTTGGTTACAACCGGTACGGAGCCACTGACTTGCGTCACGAGTGGACACTTTGTCGCTGTAAACGTGACCTTATTTCCATGATTGATCAGTATCATGAAACTTTGTTTTTCATTCGGAAGAACAGGTCGGAGTTGTTTTTACCTGGGCATTGATGAGTGAGGATGCAAGTAGCAGCAAGAACGCGAAGGAATTCATTTGTTGGTTTCTTTTTTTCGTGTGAGAGAGAGGGAGGGAGAGAAGGAGAAGTCTTGTCAGATGAGGAGAGAAGTACAGAAGGGGGGGAAAATTTTGGGATTGGGGGCAAGCGAAGTTGAGTGCTTTTCTTGTTCCCCAACTGAAAATTGATTGGTGGAAGAATGGGATTGGGGGAAACTGGGCTTTCTCTCAACGAGAAGTTCTTCTTCATCTGGTCTTTTGAACTTCAATATTTATAAAGAGTGCGAAGCGGAAAATGGTAACAGTAATTACTCTTTCTCTATTGATTATATCATTATAAATCAGCCCAAAACAAAAAAAAAGCTGGAAATTCTCCATCATTTTAAAGCAAGAGAGCGACAAGTCCGAGGAGGGCAGAGGC
This sequence comes from Rhizoclosmatium globosum, assembly GCA_002104985.1. Classification (NCBI taxonomy): domain Eukaryota; kingdom Fungi; phylum Chytridiomycota; class Chytridiomycetes; order Chytridiales; family Chytriomycetaceae; genus Rhizoclosmatium; species Rhizoclosmatium globosum. Next base: position 20,661 of record MCGO01000134.1, on the reverse strand, counting down.
AACAACAGTGGAAGCTCCAGAGTACAAAGCAGTAGCCGGTGGAGCAACGTAGCCAGAGGCAGCAGCAGCAGTAGCAACAACAGTTGGGGCAACAGTAGCAGTAGCAGCAACAGCAGTAGTAGCACAAACACCAGTCTCAATCTTTGGCTGAACAGACTTTGGCTGCCAGAATTTCTGGGCAAGGTCCGTGAACAAGTCCGCAGACGCCTTTCCAGGAATGTATTCTGGAGACTGACCCTTAGCAGGAGTAGAGATGTTGTAGTACTTTGCAAGAACAGCCTTCACGTCCTTTTCAATGTAGTCAACAAAGATCAAGTCCCACTTCTGGTCAAGTGGAGCACATGGGAGGACGCGGGGGGAGTAGACAGCGTAGTTGGGGTTCTTGACGTTGGAGATGGCGCAGTGGAGGGTGTCGTCACCTGGGTTAGTGGCGGACAAGTCGTCGGTGGTGACGTAACCCAAAGTGGCGGTACAGGTGGAACCATCACCACGACGGTGGAAGGCGATAGTCTTTTCGTATTCTTCCATGTTACGGGCAAAGTTCTTGATGGCGGAGAAAGGAACATCTGGGACGAGGATCAACTTGTTGTTGAATGGAGTAGCCTGATTTTTTGGAATGGTTAGTGTCAGTGTCCATTGAAAAAAAAAATTATGTTCAAGAAATAAATTAAAATCTTAAATTTTTACCTGGAAAGCAGCATCCAAGGTAACATCTCCAGCGAAAATGTCGTAACGCAAACCTCCAGAGTTCATGATAGCGTACAATGGGTTGGCTGGGGCTGGCTTTTGCCAAGTTGGAGCCATGTAATCACCAACAAGCTTGTACAAAGAGTTAGTGTCGTTGATACCAACACGGGAGAGGTAGTAGTCCTGTGGAGCCTTTCCAACAACCAAGGAAGAGTTGGTAACAGCGGCAGCGTTAGCAATAATCTTCAACATCATGTTTCCCTTCTCGGTAGTGTTGGCAAGTGGCGCATTCTCGTCTCTACCCAAGTGGAAGTTGTAGGTTGGAACGTTGGCATCGAGGTAACGACGGTCAACCTTGGAACCGTCCTTGGTCATGGACATGAAAGCGACGGTCTCCATGTAACGACCAGCAGAGATACCGTAAGCGTTGACACCCATGTTCTTGAAGTCACGCAAGTGGTAGTGTCCACCAAAGACGGCGATTGGGGTGGTTGGGTTGATCGCACGGATGGCCTTGATGGCAGCGTCCCATTCGATGGAGTTGGCCTTGTCAGTGTTACCGAACTGGTTACGGAGAGCAATGTGACCTCCGAGGATGAAAAGATCAGCTGGCTGGCTGACAGCATCAGTGAACCAAGACTGCTTGACCTCGTCAGTGACGTTGGTCAACTTGATGTTGGATCCGGCTTGGTTGAAGGTTTGGAAAACGAAACCGAAGGCAGTGACTTTGGTTCCTTGGGTACCAACAAACTGACGGACCTTGGCTCCAACTGGCTTTCCGGTAGCGGTGCTGTAGGTGTTTCCAGTGATGAATCTGGATACAGTTTGATTAGGTAAACTCTGAAGATGCAAGACAAGCCACAATTTGAAATTTCAAAGAAAGGGTGATATACCTTCCCTTCCAAGATGGAGCAACTTCGTTGGTCACCTGGTCTATGATGTCATTGGTGTACATCTCGTGGTTACCGATGGAGAGAACATCGTAGTCAGCCATACGGATGGCTGGGAGAGTGAGCTGGGCATCAACAGACTGTCCTGGGGCCTTAATGTTGTCAGAGAGGACAGTTCCATCGTGTTGGTCTCCACAGTCAATCAAGAAGAGCTCGACTCCCTTTTCAGCAGCTTTAGCCTTCATGTTGTCAACAAAGACAGCAAAGTCGGCAAAGTTGGCAGAGTATTGCCCTTGCATGTTTCCACCCTGTCCGTTGACGAATCCGTGGATGTCAGTTGTGGAGAGGAAGTTGAGCTCGGACCATGGGAGGGCTCCGCGAGTTGGGGTGAGGATACCAGCAGATACGGAGGCAGCAAAAACCAAAGCCTGGAAGATCATTTTTCTGGGACAAAATGAACGCGGCTTCCCTCCAAATTTAAGGCTTCAGTTTGGAATGCACGCGCCATCTCCTTGATTTAATCATCTTAGATCTCCAAAATTGATCCGAGTCAGGCGTTTGAGCCTTGTTTGGAAGACTACCTTTGAAATGACTGTCTTTCTCTTAAGTCTTTCTTCTCTGCAACAGTAGCTCTCCTGAAATTGTTGATGGGGTAAAAAAATTATTGGGCACGCAGGCAAAAAGGGGCACGCACCATCCTCTTTGTTCGAACTTCTTCCGGATCTCCGTTTTCAAGAAGAATGAAGTCAAAAAGTAAGTTACAGAACGCTTATATATTTATTAGGGGCAGTGTAAGAATAGGACAATACATCCTTAGAAACTATGGCGATAAATGAAGTTGTTACGTTCCCTAGAAATAACAATGAAAATAAGACTTAGTATTCCAAGCTATCAGAATATCAATATCCAAGAACCAGCTTTTTCCACAAGTACATGTGTTTAAGAACCCTCACCCCTCCCCACATAAGTCCAGCTGTATAAATACGCATCTCAAAGGCAACTAACGTTTTATTGGCAGCTGGCAACAGCATGGTGGTGCCGGGTATGAATGGCAAGGGCGTTTGCGGAGATCTCTACTTCGCGTCCAGAGCGACTCCAGAGCGACCTGCTAGGTGTGTTCAGGACGTCGGCATTATTGCGATCCCCCAAACTGTGGTTCATACGACTCTGGTGAAGGAAATGGGAGGTGAACAGATTTCTCCCCAGCAGATGACGGTACTCTACCTTATTGATGCAGGTGACTGATGTTCTCTCAGGTTCTACAACTTGAAAAGAGAGCTTCGCCTTAGAGGGATTCAAATCCGGCCTGCAATTGCTTACGCATCAGGTCTCAAACTCTAAAACTAACAGTACACCGACTTCATCAGTAGCCAGAGCGGTTCAAATTGAATATGAAACTGCAATCAATTGTGAGCAAGAAATAACCATTTTCGGAAGGTTTGCTCGCACGCTCGGCCATCAGGGAAAAAACCTTTTCATCAGAAGGTCCTTTCGAGGGTTCGACTGATTGGACAAGCATTTCGATGCATGTTTAGTCATAAAAAACGTATTCGCCACATTCGAAAGCCGTGTCACATACGGCAAATAGTCGTCAAATGCCTATGCCAATTCCAAATCACTTTGGGGCATTGCAACTCATTATAGTAGGCACAAGAACCCTTTCCGAATTTGAACAATCTATTTAAAATACAGCTCAAACAGCTTTAAATTAAATTTGGGCGATTGCTATGTAAATAAACAATTGATACAAACAACCATTAACCATTGACTTTGATCTGAATATTACAAGAAATTGCATCAAATGAAAGTCAAACAATCAAATTTTGAAGATAAATCCCCATGCAATGTGAATTTTCTTGTTATTGATTCTATTTTGAAAGGGAGCAGAAAGAACGCAAATTAGTATAACTTCAACGTAGTGAGCGTGATTACAGACTGTTTATATACATTTTCTTCTTCCTTTTTCTCTATCAGTCACGTAAACAAAAACAAACGTCAGAATGATTCATTTGTTGTAAGTGGCAAGTAGAAATACATCCCGGTGGCTCACAACTCCACTTCCAAAAAAAACTCTGTCAAACACAACATAAACGTTTAAAGATCGTTAAATCTCGTATGTATCTTACTATTTAAGCTTTATTGCGTGCTAACTTCCTTGTTTCGCTGTCGTGAGTACACAACTGCTACAAGCCCATACAAAGGAGAGTGTCTACATATCTGACCATATGTCTAACAATAACAACTAAAAAATATTACGAGAGCTTAGCAGACGCAGCAACAATGCGCGACGGTGCAAAAGACGATGCAAACGACGACGACTCGAAGAGTGCCCCTCAAATTAGGATATATCTACGAAAGAGTCAAGTAAGACTTCGCGATTAGTTCTCTGCTCCAACGTAATTGTGTACTGTTTCTTTCGTGATTATTGAATAAATTCAATCAAATACACACAATTTTATGTCATTTACAAACTGAATTGGCAATATAATACCTGAATTTTGGAGCTTATCTCGAAGCACTTCCAAAGAGCAGGGATACATCACTAATTAGTTCCTGAAGCAACAAATGATTCTCCGTGTGTTGTATTTATTTGGAGATTGCGAATTGTGTTCAGAAGCCTTTCCAAGGCATTCGTGACATTTGAAATGGCTGGTAATCAGGGGGGGGGGGGGGGGGGGGGGGGGGGGGGGGTGTCACAACGCCACCTTCGGAAAACAACTCCTCGGTGCACGCGAAGCTTGTGATGCAAATAAGGACATACTGGTGATTAAAAAGGATAAATTATGATACGAATGGATCTTCATTGCCAGACGCTATCCGTTCTACCCTCGTCTATGCACAAGTAAAGGCGTGTAGTTCTCTTCTGTTCGTGTCACTGCTCGCTTCACTCGCAACTCTAAAACACAATGCTCTACGGCACCGCCTCTTCCTGACTTTGTTGGTTTCTACGTTTGCTGCCCTCCTTTGTGCTTGTTTCACCAAATAACTTCAGATTCCTTCGCGCCTTTTCAGGCGCTCAGTCGTCTTCCGTCCGTTTCATTGCTTGCTGCGCTTGAACCTTTTCTATTTCCCCTGGTTCACGAGTAACTCTACCTATTTAATTCATTTCTATTTTGTTGATTTCTCTCGGAAAGTCGTCGGTTTCGCTGCTCGCTACACTAAATCCCTCCCTGTTTGTCTCTTTTATTCAATGATTTGTTTGAATCATGAGTGGAAGTACATGATACAAAATGTATCACTCTGACTGTTCAATCCCAAAATCATTTTCACAGAATCTCAAAAATTACCTTAATAGTGAAAGTTTCCTATCACACTGACAGAACATGGCTCACTTTTTGCACATTTGCGACAATGCCTGACTCACGGAGTTCAAGATGTCTGTCGCGACAGACGAAATTTGAACCCTGATGTGCAGAAATAACAAAATTGGATGTCAATATGTAAAAATCAACAAGAACAAATACATAAAAGGAAAAGTGCAAATGTACAAAAGCAATCCGAATTTTTGCTTTGTTTTTACTCAGTTTTGCTTTAAATGAAAACGACAAAATGTGCACATTTGACCTTACATACACCCCTAGACCATATTTGCAACGGAATTCCCACAGAGCACGTGTTCTGTTGGAACACTGTCGGAAATTATCACATAGTTCCCACGGAACATCTGTTAGGTGGGAATTGCCGTGGGAATTTGTGACATTGTTTTCTACAGAACGTTCCGTGGGATATTCTGTGAGAAGTTCCGACAGAGTATCAACAGATTAGGGTTAAATCCATCCCTCTTAAAATAATTCGAGACGGGAGTTTGAACCCAGAGCTTCTTGCACAGTGCCCCAAGTGTTACCAAAGGAAGCATTCCTCACCACACAGGACATGTTTAAATTTGGATCCACAAAACTAAGGAAAGAAACATTAGAACTCCAGCCACGCGCTCTGTTCAATATTACAATTTATACTGATATTCGATTATGTATATATATTAAAACTCATCCAAACCGAAGACACCATTTACAACTGGTGACCTTGTGTGATCGATTGTATGCGAGCTGTCCCTGCTGGCGATCTAACTTCCGACTTCGCGACCTTCCTCCGCAACTGTTCATTGCCAAATAAGTATAGAATAGTACAATAAAAGCGCAGGATAATGATAGACCTCCTTTGAAATAACTTCGAAATCAAGACAACAACAAGCTCAAGTTATTTCACTCGTCTCTCACACCCACACGCACACACACGAACACGCACACACACTCTCTCTCATCGATTTGCGTCTTGATTAAGCATATCTCTCCCAATCCATACCAACAGAGTCAAGGATTGATGAGTAATGCTGGCACATTCAATTGCAAGTCGACAACATAAACCTATTTCCTGTGTCCAATAATGCGCTAACCCCTCAAACAAGCTGCTATTGACACACTATAGGACTCCCCTTTGGGTTTCAAGTGTTACGGGGGTGACTTAAGTCCACACTGTAAACTCAACTCACCTCGTTTTCCCTCCAGAATTCACGTCCACTCCTTGTGTATTGTCTCGAAAGCCGCTTGTTCCAAACAATGGTCGCTCTGCGACGGGTGAGTACTTCAGTCCATACCACGCTGTTGGTCGGATTCAATGCTAAAACTAAGTTAGGACCAGTTACAACTGAAAAGTATGAAATGTCTCGAAGCGACGCTGCAATTACGTTCTACGCTGCAATTACGTTCTAGTACAAGTCAGGTACTTCCTCCCTTTCACTTTCTCGTTGCTCAACATCTTAGTCCACTCCTTCGCAGTTGACAAGTAAAGTCGCGCTCGATTATTGGATCAGTACTTGTTTATTAAGTAAGCTAGTAAAAGTTGTGCAGTTATGTGTCTTATCGAGCTTTTAGATATAACATCGAAGTTCAATCTTTACCGTTCCGTTCACTTTCTTTGAGGTTGCGAAGTAGGAGAAGGGCCTTTGTCAGTGTACATCGAGCAGAAGTTGACGCCTGCATGGACATTCTCGCTGACAGCCGAACAGATTCCTTTGAAGGCCGTTGCCCTGAAACTGGAGACTTGGTGCCAGTTTAACTCGTTTGAACAACACTTTTAATCACTTGGCGTCGCCAAATTTGGACATCGTCGGATTCGTACAACAACACACTCGACGAACCAGGTGCTGCCCATGTTCGCATGTGCTGAAACCGGTCAAATGCTTCACATGGAGAAGTTGTCGAATTGGACGAGGTTGGAGACTAAAAGGTGAGCGTAAGAGGAGGGGAGGGGTGTACCTTTGTCTTCCGTGTATGGATGACTGTCGATTTCAAGTTCTTGGTTGATGCCTCTGGTTTATTTTCCGCCAGTTGACTTTGGTGTGGTAAGTTAACTCTGAAACTGCTCTCATCTTTGATTTCATTCGGTTCTTGAAATAAATAATATAACCAATACAAATCATTTCCATCTCTTTGTCATGTGGCTGCATCCCAAAATAAGAGACGAGGAACTGAAACAAACCCTGCTCTGTAGGGATTCTGCTGAAGAGTCTGGCAGAAATCCAACAGAGTTTCCTGCGGAATTCCGACAGAGCAGCTCTGTTGAAATTCCGGCAGATAACCTTCTGTGGGAACTCTGTGGTGTAACCCGTCGGGATTCCAGCCGGATTTTTCGACAGAATTCCGACAGAGTTCCAACAGAATTCCTGCAGAACAGGGTTAGCGGTGTACCTTTGGCATTCGGGACATCACAAGGCATATAAAGGGAGATGAATGACATATATGTCCTTTTATTTTTTTCCTGATGGCAGAGCACTTAGCAGACTATCGGTCAACCAAACGGTACCGTAAGTACTGTTACTCGTGATATTCGTAGGATTATTATAATCCTTCAGAATTGCTAATAAAAATAAAAAGGAGCACAAAATAAGCGTTGTTGTTCATTCGTCAAATATGCAATGCACAGAATCATATTCCACTTTATTGATACTCCCGTCATCAGAAACATTCCAATAAATACTATCCTTGAGCTTTGAATCCGAATCTAGAATATAGTTTAGCGTTGTATGCCTCAGTAGCACATACTTTTTCCGTTCATAGAACAGATCCGTCTTTGCTGAGCCCAAGTTTACAATCTTTGGACACCCGTCCCTCTAAGAAAGACCCAAACACAGTTAACACCCTGCCTCTTCTCCAAGCCCAACAATAAATACAAAACATACATCTTTTTCCAGCGTCACACACTCCTTGCAGTAGTAGGCGTCACTGATACCCGCTCCTCCACAGATAATGCATCGGCCCTGGAACGAGCCGTAGTTGCACTCGTCACAGATGCGCACCATGTCTGCGGGTCGCACGTACGAGTCGCAGATGACACAGATACCGTCGTGCTTTTCGCAGAGCCGTCCAATCGCTGTGATGTTCGGACTGTTAGCGCCAAGTCATCTTAGGCGTATTTGGCACTGATGAGATTACCTATGCCGGGCTGCTTGCGACAGAAGATAAGGTCAGGGTGGTGTCGAGCCATTGCGTTTGGTTGGTTGGTTGATGGTTGAAACTGCGGATTTCGAGAAAACAAACAAACCAAATAAGTTGTTGAATGAAAAGAACTGTAACATTTTATTTGAGCACATTTTTTTACTTTCCAGTCCAGAACTTGGATTGCGCCTTAGGATCGCGAGCGAGTTGGTCAGGAGACAACGGAACAATTCGGCCAAAGGCTCTTTGGGATGTTTCATACATTCCCAAGACAGCCGCCTCTCGTTGTGTTCCCAAACGGTACCCATAAATCTCTGGTCTACAAGTATCATCGCTCAAGACAGTTCCAGCAACTTCCTTCAATCTCAACGACAAGTCCAAAGCGATGCCGCCGGCCTTTTCCTTGGCTCCACTCACATCACTTACAATTTGTTTGGCACTCGAAGTGCTTCCCCACTTGAACAACTTGCTTCCGAAACTTTTGGTACGAGACATGGCAGGAGGACTCTGAGGCTGTCCCGGAGCTGAAGGTGGTGGAGTCGTGATTCCAAGCTCTTTATCAACAACAGCCACAATCTCCTTTTCCACAAGCTTCTTTGCCAATTCCTCTTTGTTGACAGGTACAGGTGGTGGTGCGTGGTACATGGTCCCAGAAATCGTCCTTAAGCCACATTGTTTGATGATTCCGCGGTCAGTGAATGTCAACCCAGGAATTCTGGTTGTCAAGGAAACGTCGTTGAGTCCCCACTTTCCATTCTTGATTCCACGGCGGTTTGACATGTATATCAAAAGGTCTGTTACCAGTTGGTCGCGTGGACTGACGGCGACTTCCTGTGCTGGACCTGCAGACAGGGATGCTGTTGTCCCGGCAGTGACGGAAGGAGCTGGGGAGTCGATGCCGCGGAGAGAGACAGATCCACGTGGTGTGGCTGCATCATTTGGGCGTGGGATACCGCCTGGACCAGAGTTGGCGGCAAGGGTGGCAGCAGCAGCCGCAGCCGATGCTTCAGCAAGGGCAGAAGCAGCAGCGTCTTTTTCGTCTTCGCTACGAGCCAAAAAGTCGAGAACGTATTTCACGCAACATTCTCCGAACGTGGCAGCAGAGTCTGTAGTCAAGGCTCGGATTTGTTCTTCGTATGCAAAAACGAGGCCTCGGGAGATCCAGTCGCAAATCTTGAATTTCGAATGAGTTCTTCTTTGCTAAAGAGAATAACATTTAATAGAATACTTTACCTCATCCATTTCACTGAATCCAAGTGCTGAACCAGAAATATTTTGGATTCTATCCGCTTCACGCTTGTCACTGAGGTATTGAACACCTTTGGCGACATAAGAAAGAACAGTGGTGACTGCTGGAAGAGGAATGAGGGAACCGGCAAGGTTGATGAAGCTTGCAGCCTTGTCTCCGTCAGCATATTGAGCACGACTAATCATTCCAGAGTTGAGTCTGCGATTGGTCAATGTTAGTAAAAGAACAGGCATGGCACAAAGTACTCAACGCTTTCGTGGCAACAAAGACTTCGTTCATTTTGCTAAACACTGTCTCATAAAAGACTTTTGTGTTTGGATCCGCCTCAATGTACTGTTTCTCACGCAAATCCTTCTGCTTTTCTTCATATTCGGCCATCAAAAGGGCTGAGTCAGCCTGGAGAGCATAGACCTGCGAATACACTTCTTCGTTCCACTCGTCCTGTTTCGCAAATTTATCACGGACTTGACCAATGGCAGAATCAAACTCCTTCTTTCTTGCCGCAGCTTCCTGCTTGAGCAAATTGATCTGGCCGGCAAGAGAAGACGTTTCAATCTTAAGATTGGCAACATCAGTTTGAACTTCCTCGAGGCCCTTTTCGAGAAGTGCTTGGTCTATTTGATTGAGTGAAACAGGAGTTAGTGTTTCAGATTTGGGTGGTGTTTGGGCGTTTGGCGTTTCAGGTGTCTCATTACCCACTTTTGCACACTATCACATTACCACACAGAAATACACACCTCGAACCTTCTTCTCCTCAAGGATCCTGTTGATTTCACTGATCTTGCTATCGTACTTTGAGTTCATGCGGCGGTTGTTCTGCTCCTGCAACTGGACCTGGTTGTCGATCATTTTGAGCTGTATAGGGTTGTTGGCATGCATTCTACGCTGAACCTCCATGCCCATCTTAGAAGCCTGAGAGATTGAGTACTAGAAAGAGTGCCAGGCAAGAAAGCGACGTTGATTAGTGGTCAATTCAATGAGCGGACTCAGCGACAACCCAAACAAAGCTTACAATTCTCTCCTTCTCGGCACGCATTCGATCCTGGGCTGCCCACATGTCTTCGTTGGTGTCATCAATGGTGAACTCTCGCTCAGCGATCGCGGACACTGACATCTCTGCAATGGACGTCATTTTTGGGACAGAATTTTTTCCAGTACTTTTCTTGGAAGTTCGTCAGCCAATCTCAGCTAACCGTCGCTAACGTGTCCAACAGCTCCAAGGGAGGCCAAGTGCAAGATAGGAAGGAGCGTCCTCCACCTTCATTCTCTCCTTCCTCCATTCCCTCCACCGCTTCCTCCACCCGGCCCTCCACCTCCTGGATCACCGTTACCATCATTGTTTTTGGCACCCCCTTTTTCCCACCACCTCGAATGTGGTGATGAACCCGCATCAATGCAATCACTCACTTAATATACAGACCACTCTGGATATCACGTGGAAGTCGGAAGGTGAGACTATCACTTGAACATAATTCACGGCCACTGCAACGTGGATTTGAACATTTGAATGTCTTGGCCTTTCCAATACGCGCGATATGCAGCCGCAGAAACAGATGATTGTCAATTTAAATCTATTTCGAAAATAACAGTGAACGAGTTAAATAAAGTAACATGTAGAAGAGTGTTTACCTCAGTTACAATTACCACAGCCTTGATCTTCCCGATTCTGCCAACGAGAGGAAACCTTTGCTCTAAGCCTTCACCCATAATGGACTTGATGTTTGCCGCAGTTGGAAAAGAACTGCCAGGAGTAAAGAATGCGCCAACATTTTGCGACTTTTTGAAGCCATAATCGTGGTCTGTTTCCTAATGGAGGCATGGGCCGCATTCTTCCTGTCTTGATCCATTCCGGTACTAGTAGAAACAAGACAAGTCAATAAACTTACTTGGAATCCCATCTTTTCCAGAAGTGGATTTCTTGTTGGTGGTTTTTGAGTTGAAGTCGGACGTGGCATAAGAATCAGAAGTTGAATTCCATTCCGCAGCAGATCGACGAACTCGTTCGACGTTGAGCATACTTATCCAATTTATCTTGCGTATTCTTAAGCAGCCTCGATTGCACAAGTGCTAGAGCAGTTTAAACGGGTTCCAAGAACAGATTCTTGCAGACCCGAAAACAGACAGAGAATAAACATCAGTTCAATAAGTACCCCAATTGTTTATATCCATTGTATTTGAAAAGTACCCCAACAAGAACACTCCCCTGAGTTCCAGAAGATCTTGTTTCCAAAAATGCGCCTCTTCGTCACAAATGGAACGAACACAATAGGCGTCGAAATAGAATTTGGAAGAGGACCGCTCAAAAACTTACCGTTAGAGATAGTTGGGGATATCGTGGCCGATGCAGCTGCTCGCTTCGGTCTCATCGAGGGAACCTGCTCCCTCTACCTCCCCCCGAGCCTTGGCCTCCCCTCGCTCGGCCTCAATGCCGGCGATCTCCTTCAATCTCATGTGCCAATAACTTCTCTTATTGCTGCTGGTGCTGGGGTCGCCCCTCCAGATGGAAGTGCACCATCTGCCCTTGTCATCACAACCACGATGTGTAAGTACCAATTGGTTTTCTTTTTTCCCCTGTGCTCAACTAGCAACAGCCAAGAACACTGTCGCGGCTTTTGATTCAATCGCTGTTAAGGAGGCTTTTGATTCAATCACGGTTAAGGAGGCTTTTGAACAACTTACCAGTTTTGTGTTGTTTGACAAAACAAATCGCAATGTCTTTACTGCCCCGGAAACCGGAAAAATTCTTCAGCCTGCAAACGTCTTAACACTTGAAATCCAAGGAATCGATGGAATCCCTGATTTCCTCTTCTCTCATCAGATATATGATGACGAGTCTGCTCTTGGTATCACAATGCCAGTCGACGAACTGTTGGAAATCGAGAGTAACACAATAATTCTTATTGGTGTGAGTGGCTGTGGAAAGACAAGAACTTGCTTTGACTATGCTCGGCATCGTTGGTGTTTACTTTTTGACTGTACGAAGGACATTGATGTATTCTCGATGATTGGCCTTTTGAATTCTCATCAACCGCTTATCAAGACTGAATATAGCCAGAAAGAATTTGAACATCTCTCAGAAAAACTGATCATGTCTTTGATTGGGGCCCGGATGCTTGTTCTCCGCAGTCTACTTGAGCAGAATGCGGAGTTCCGGCAATTCGAGTGGCTTTGTATTCAGAGGAGCCGTCGAACTCAGAAACTATTCGATCAAATATTTTCCTCGTTATCATCGTATTCGTTCAGAATAGTGGGCAAGATTTTTGATTCGCTAAAGAGGGAGTTTGACGGGCGGGTGATTTTCGATGAATCACAACACCTCCTAACTGTTCTTGAGTGGGAATATCGCTCTTCAAAGCCCGACCAACGTGGCATCTCAAACAATCAACTGGATTCACCAAGGTCGTTCTTTTCGTTTGCAGCCGGATTTGTTATGAACTATAGCCTCAAATCTATCTGGTGTGGCACACATATGCGTATTCGTAATATGGAGTTGATGCATTCAGCGGCGGGAGGAAAACCTACCAATGTTCATGTCTTCACCCGCTTCACCTATCTCACTCCAAAAATGATCTTTAACCTGTGCTCTCGGTGGATTCAACCTCTCATATTCAATCAAAATCAGGCTGTTTTTGACGAAGCCTCGATGTTTCTTCATGGACGACCGCGATTCTTCATGTCTTTTCTCCGCAAACTGATTGATAACGATAACATACAGCAATCATTGGCGCTATATCGTGCCGAAATGACCACAGAGTATGGCTCTTCATTTGAGGATACCTCTCCTTTTTACTTCTGGAAGAAACGATTCCCAGATATCATACTTCCCATTTCAGGTTCATCGGATCGGAAGAAACTTGTTGCTGAAGTTCTCCTCCAAATTTGCCTTTCTTCCCTCTTTGGCAATGGTTCAACTGTATCTTTTCCTTTTCATGAAGATTTGGACTTGGTGTCAACAAGCCTTGTAATGGTGGAGCGTCAGTTGGAAACATGGGGCGCCTGTATGGCAGAACCAATAGTCTTATCTGCTGGGTTGAATTTTTTCGCGACAAAGTCTCCAGACGCGCTAATGACATACTTTGCAAGACAAGTATTTTCTCCATTGGTTCCGCCAAACCCTTCAGCCCAGGAACGAGGGCATATCATGGAACTTATCATCGCTCTTCGATTTATTCAAGGATGGTGGCAGGAACCCGAGCTAAAAGCGTTTTTGCCAAAGTGGGTGAATGATATGAACATTTCCAAACCAGTTGGAATTCTGGATTGTCGAAATGAGAAAAATGCCAACATGTTTCTTCAGCAACTTCGAAGAGCTTCGTTTCCGTATGTTCTCCTACCCGCTGTTAATGCTGGGCCAGACTTACGGTACTCGGTTTTCTCTTGCTGCAACAAGACAACATCAACTGCGAACTCAAATTCAAGCATGTACGTGTCAGCTGAAGACGTCCATAAGAACATTGCAACAATGGAGCCGTCGAACTGGTACAAGCCCCAACCTCTGTTACAGAGCCAATGCTCAGAGGAAACACAAAGCTGGCGTTTTGTTCACTTGCGTTTTGAATTACTGGACACAGCACCCTCATTGAAACCTCAGTTCCAATCTGGTGCAGCTGGTAACGACTATGTGATTTGTGTTAATTTGGAGTGCGACTTTGCGCTGAAATTCTTTGGGGCAAAATTTGTCAGTGCATATAAGGAATTTGTCGCCAGAGTCATCAGAAATCAATAAATTTCTTTCTGTTGACGTGAAAGGGATACCTAGGGGTAGATGTGGAACGATTTAAACAGATTTTGAGGTCTTAACACATTGTATTTTCACATCACATGTGCCCTCTCCTTTTATACTAAAATAATGGAAACAAGCCCCTAAATCACCCAACCAATCACATCCTCCAAAGTTCTTTCACGTTAACGTTCCACTTCCCCCGTCCAGACACCCCTCCACCATTCCAGTGTATGTCCCCGTTACGCTGGAAGGATAGCTGGGCTAGTGATATAAAAGATCTGTTTTTCTATACTTGATTCCATTCTAGCAACTCGACTCATTGATGATACAGCCTCCAGCATTAATAATGCACGTGGAGTCAAACACTTTTCAAGGGTTGAAACGCGCTACATGTCATCACTTTCCATGTTCTTTCGCCTTGCCACCTTGGTATAAAAATGTGTTCATATCTAGCTGTATAGTTGATTTTTAAGTCTCAAATAAACATGGCTCGGCGAGCTTATTCTTTACTTTTTCATTACACACACAAACACACACACACACACACACACACACACACACACACACACACCCTTTCTAGTACCCCCTCCCTTTGAAAGCATTTGAGGCTCGGAATCATTTTATTAACACTAAAAGTCAATCTATTCAACAGTATAAGAAACACGCACGCCGTTCTTTCCATTCTTCGCGATCTTTGTTATGTTAATCTTCCCAATCTCGTCAGAGTTACGAACGTGAGTACCTCCACATTCACAGGATTCAAAAGAACCAAACTGGATGGATCTACGCATGGTTGATTCATTCATTTCAATCTGAACTGCAACCGGAACGGCCAAATGCTTGTTGACAGCCTCTTGAAGTGCATCACGAACAAGGTTGCGCTCAGCAGCCGGAACATCGCCCGTATAATTGACCCAGGACATTCCGGTGGCGTGGCTTCCGCTGCCGGGCACAAGCTCTGGGCGGACTTGCTTCATCATCAAGTCTAAGAAATGGCCAGCGCTGTGCAAACGGCAGTTTGTACGACGAGCCGCTTCATCTATGGAGAGGTTCGCAATATGCCCAGGTTTGAGTCGCTCTACTCCGTTTGAAAGCTGTTCTCCATCTGAAAACTGTCCAATGTGGGATATGACGCCGGTGTCACGATTGTACTGCAGGGCCTCCACGTTGAAGACAAGACCTGTCTCAGGAAAGATAATACTTCCCGTATCGCTTGGCTGTCCACCTCCTTGTGGATGGAAAATGGTGCGATCCAGGATGATTCTCAAGTGTTTGTCAGATGAGTCATGTGGCTCGACAGCGAGAACTTTGGCTCCAGAAAGATCGAAGCAGTAGCTATCGGTAAAGTATGCCTTGATGGTGGGTGTCACCGATTGGGCAAGGGAGGTAGTTGCGATCATTCGAATGTTTTCTGCTATTATTTTCAGAGATGAAGAACATTCATCTTCACTTTTTTTTTCTTTGCCAAACTTTACCACCACAAATGCGAAAGCAATACACACTGACGTACAAGTTGCGCATCGTCGATGAAGTGCGAGCACTCTCTGCCTCGCTTGCTGCCTCTGCTCCCTCCACACAGGAAGATTCGCAGTGGTTCTCTTACTGCCGTTGCTACTAAACATTCCCTCAACAGGTCGATGCTGTCGAAGTGGGTGCGATCGTTTGAAGCCATCAAAGACGAATCTGCCAAGCGAGGTGGGAAGTCTCTGCACTGTGGATGGGGAAGTGTGATGGTGGGCGGTGGAAGGAAAGAACACAGTCGCATCAACAGAGCCCCTCCCTCTCTCTCCCAGATTAGTGTAGATTTTGATGGCAACCCCTCTATACTCTCTCCATCTCCCTCTATGGTGCGCTGTATGTTCCTGGAGGAGTAAGTGAAGGTGTTTGGACTGGTGGCGGACCAGAGAAACCGCGGATACGCCGTGTCGCCGGCAGACTTGCGCGAGTGGATGTTGGCATACGTGAAGGATCCCTTGAGTTTATTGGCTGATGCAGCACTGGGGGTTGTAACGGAACAGCGTAGAGAAACCTTCACCGCATCATCCCGTTGGTGTACAGGATTCATGGAGCGGTATAGACTGAGCATCAGAGCGAGAACTACAACCAGAACTTGTGGGTTGTTGGACCATAGCGACGCTCCACCCCTCCCTCTACCCATTCTTTCCTCCTCCTTCATCAACCAAACCACACAAAACAAACCAAAAACAAAACAAACCAATAAAACAAACAAAAACATTTTCTTTACTCCTGTTTCGTCTTTTGTGGCTGGTACTGATCCAAAGATCTCTGCTTTTGATGATTTCATTTTCAGGCAGCAAACGAATGGTCTCACTGTCAAAGATATTTACAACTTTGATCAAACTAGACTCTACTTTGATATGTCACTCAAGAAGACGGTGCATTGGAAAGGATCGACAATTGTAATCATCAAGAATACTGGAAACGAGTCGACTGGATTCTCGGTTGGATTGACATGTCGCGGGGATGGACATCGACTTCCCCCATTGGTTGTCTTTAAAGGTGCAAGAACTGGTCGACTGGCCAAAACGGTGCCTGCTCAAGTTAGTGCTCTTGGAGTCGGTCTTCAAGTTACATTTCAACAAAATGCATGGTTTGACAGCGACGTGATTCTCAACGAATGCATTCCTCAATTTAAATCTGAAACTTCTGGAAGAAAGGTGATGATGGTGTTGGACAGTTACAAAGCTCACCTGACTCAACCAGTGAAGGATGCATTCAAGAATGCTGCAATAATTCCCACTGTGATTCCTGGTGGATACGCGTCAAAACTTCAGCCACTAGATATTGGAATCATCAAACCTTTCAAAGATGGAAATCGGCGAAGGTGGACAGTTTGGATGCGGAGTTCCATCACAGACGCGAGTGAGTTGAATTCAGACGGCAGAAGAAAGCGGCCAAGTCACGCAATTATTTGTAGTTGGATTAGTAGTGCTTGGAATGATGTGGATAACAGTGTGTTTGAAGCTGCTTTTAGGAAAGGGCTTTGGGCAAGAAGAGCCGTATAAAAAATAAAGAAAGAGAAAGAGACAAAGATAAGACTCTGTTATTACAAGAGTTCTTTGGTTTGGGGTTCCAAAGGAAAGGTTGCATAAGTCTTTTTCGTACTCCCCGTCACTCTTTTTTTGATAAAATATGTCCACTATTGCATTTGCTGCGCTGGGTCTCCCTTGGTGTCCCACCGCTGCAGCGCATTGTCCTGCTGTCTGCAATTCTTGAGCTCCTCTGTCCGAACATCCCGCAGCGAACGAATGCTTACATTTGTCCTCGGGTGAAGTGCATTACAATTTGCATTTCATTGTGACTGTTGCTGATGCCCTTTGTAGCGCCTCTCCGCGCGACATCATCGGGCGGCGCTTCAACACAAGGTCACAACACCTTCTTCCCTTCCCACACAATTCGCATGCGACATTCATTGACTGCATTTATATTAATATCTGCATCAAAATCACGAATTTTCTTTATTGGTGCTATACTGGAGCACGAATTTTCTTTGTTGGCGCTATACTGGAGCGAGCCAACACAATGTCAAACCGTTTTAACAACAGAGCCACCAAATGCCTCCACCAATCTTTAAAATTGAGGTATCCTCCACTTTCTTTATCTCCTTTCTCTCGCACTCTCTTGTGTATTGGCGTGGACCTTCCAAATCCCCCTTCCTTTCGTTTCAATTTCGGCCACCATATCCTCTCTTCAGCTCTCTAACATGAATGTTTTAGTTTTCAACATATGCTGAAACGTAAACTTGACAGTATTGTTGAAGTCAAAGCCATTGCTCGTGGATTCTTTTGTCACTGCACAGACGAAGTTTGCGACAAAGGTCACGGTGTGATCTGACAGCTGTTGCCTAATTGGCTGTTCAAAATGTCCCTTCCAAATTACTCCAAAAAGTTTCCCACAAAAAACTGTCGTCGAAGCGTGGTTTGTGTCCCTCCGTCCCTATTCCTTCACAAGTGCAACCTCTCTTCCTTGTATAGAAACTGTAATGGAGGGCAAACGTCTGTTGTCTTGTTGCGAGGGACTTCCCACACTTCCCCTTCAAAAATCCCCTTCATTAAGTCAGTCCCCTTCACAAAAATTCACCCCTTCATCCGAATTGATAACCAACTACTCTCATAGGTATATGTCTGTCAATCAGCATCCTCCTCCTCCACCGGAACCTCCCCCACTGATGAATGCAGTATGTACCGAGCCCATTACTGTTAACACTAATTGCTCCATCAGAACAACGTTTTGGTCGTTCTAGCTGACCATCATATTGTCGAAGACCAATGGTTGAACTGTATCCGGTACTTCCAGATGGGTGCAGATCCAGAAGTCGCTGAAAAATCGAAACCTTGTCTGCCAATCTTGACCAGTTGGCCACACTGCCGCATCCAGTCAGCCACACCGCCTTTCTTGCTGCAGTTTCAGCCCATATTAATGGTTACGTTGTTCCGTCTTCAAATCACATCAATAGTGTTTTTGACGCTGTGACGCTGGCCAAATCCTCGGGACTTCTAGTGTCAGGAATGCATACTATTGCTCAGTGCTCCTTGGACACTTTGTTAGGTTTTCATTGAGACTCATTCACAGGATCAGTCATATACTCGTCCATGAAAGCTGTCTGTGTTGCTGCGGGTGTTCATGTCTTGGAGCTGTCATTGGCCAATGGTCAGCCCGATCCTGATTACATAAACAAGGTGTGTTGTATTCTTCAATTTTAAACAGAAATCACTGACGATTTGCTCCTTTTAGTGTCATGAGGCAAGAGTGGGAAAGACTCATTTGATTGTTGTGACCAGCTCAGAGGCGGTTGGAGTGTGCAACAAGTCTATCCACCTGGTGCAGAACAGTGCTTGTTCACATGTTTGTTCGACCGAAAAGGAGTTCTCTCCAACTCTGGTGCATTCTGCTGCACGTCACACACAGCCACAATTCCCATCTCACGTTCATTCCCATCTCACGTTCAATTCCTCCCAACCAATGACGGCCCGCCTGCTTTCTTTTGTCGAAACAACCACGTATCGCAAGGAGCCGCCTGCTAGTTACGCAGTCTATTCATTGGAGCAGAAACATTGGTGAATTGTGTCTGATGGGCAAGTGTCATGGGACACAGATGGGCTTGTTGCCGGCACTGTATTTACTCCAGCTGTTGAAATCAGACCGTTTCCCCATCCTCCAGCCTTTCCCACTGCTCCTTCACAGCAAGCACCTCTCCTTACTCCTCCACCATGCATTCCACAACACTATTATATCAAACCTGCATCAGCTGCTTCTGGTTTGCAGTATAAGTTGGACCATCAAATCAACAGAGCCCAAACACTGGCTCTGACAAGTTTCTTGGAATACTCTGACTTTCAAATTATTGGATCAATCGCTGCCGAGCATGCAAACGTGATGCCGTTTCTGTCTTCTGCTGGAGTTCAAAGAGTCCGTTGTTTCCCAGTGCAGCTGTTTACAGCCGTCTTCATCCTGCCAGTTTGACACAAACTCTTGGTGGTTTCTTCCACCAAACTCAGCATTCTTGCCACAACTCCACCCACCGTCCCTAAAAGATGGACATCTGCCCAAGTACTTGAAGCAATTTACAGTCTCTCATCTGAAAGGACCATTGTATTCTGCACTGTGTCGGTTGATTGAGTTGGATGCCGAAAAAGTATTTGCTGTATTCAAAGACAACGCTGTGGGTCGTTGGTTTGTTGCTGGTTCAAGAACCATGAAATCAATGGAGAATGATGCATTGGCTCTGTCAAGATGTCTCTCACATGTTGTTAATGCCAACCCACCATTATCAGTCCCTGTTGAATCCAAGTTCAAGTACACCCCTCCACCTGTTTATGTCACAACAGTCACAGCTCTTCAGAATGGAAACTGTTTCTGTGGTGTTCGTGACCATAAAAAGGCAACAAACCAGAAGTGTTTACTCCATTTTGACAACTATTAGGATATGTGGATGCATCCTCTACACAATTGGCTTGAAGGTATGTTGACTATTTTGTTCATTTTCTCAAATATGCTGACTGACTGTTTTGGCAGAATGGAAATTGTCAAACCCCAACCACCCCATCACACTGTTTCTTTGACGTGATGTCAACAGAAAAGTTGCTGAATTCTTGACTGCAATCTCTTCACCTGAATACCAGCATTACTTGCAGCAAGTACTGCAACCCAAACTTGCGGAGTGGAATGCTGCCGGGAAACCCACATACACTCAAGATAAGATTCTATCCAACCGTCAAACTGCCGTTGAAGACTATTCTTGCTGGTGCTGACTGGCTCCGTCTTGAATTCGAGAGTGTTCTACCAAAGTGAGATAAAACCTCATTCTTTCTTTGTAATTTTCTGACAATCATGCACAGGATAAACTTGATTAGCACAATTGCCACAAAATTTGGAACAAACCTGGGCTTGAGAATGTTCCACAAATCCAAGAAAGGCGTCCCGATGCTTCAAGTCAATGAGTTGTTCTTTGTCTCAATCATCGAAACTGTTGCCACTGACGGGGGAAAAGTAACCACGGGCCAGCATTCTCAAATGAAGCAATGGTGGGCTGACTTCAAAGCTGAGGCTGGTGTTCCACAAATTCCGACACTTGGAGATGATATTGTGATCTTTGCAAATATGATTATCTACAGTGCCAAAAGAATGGAGACCAACTATCAACGCCATATCACAGTA